>JADDOH010010803.1:0-25668 GCA_016648135.1 Agrypnia vestita
TATTTATATATGTTAGTAAAACGTTTGAAATGCAGAATGCACGTATGATGACCTCGCTTATATCCTAAAGATAATTAAGATATAATCCCGACGTTACGTCCCGACATCAGTACTAATTTGTTTCCGCGTCCGTTACCGTCGAACTCTGAACCCACGTAATGAAATGAATAGTGACCATGTGACAATGACAAATTATATAGCGCGAACATTCCATTTGTTACACATAAGAAAACATCAGGAATAAATAATATTAAAGGTTCTTATCTTAGTTCTGTAGTTGGTCTGCTTCCGAGATGGCATCCAGATCCGAAGTCATATAACGGGTCCTCTCCAAAATTGGGCAATTACCAGCGCCTGTGTAGACCTTATTTCCCTTGTATATATATTTTAATATCAGCGCCTGTAAAACTGTATTAGATCCTAGAAACAAGAAAACTATTCCCTCTACGCCGAGCACATGCACAACATAAACCCCCTCAATCTAGTTCATCCACGGTTAAGAAAAAAGGCGAAAGAATAGTAATAGTAAAAGGTCCCAACAGAAGTTGAAGTTCTCTGTAAACTGTCCATATCCTCTAGTTGCGCCTGTGTTTTCCAATAACAACCTTCCAGTCATGTATTTAACATAACGTCCTCCTTGTGTGTATGTGTGCTGCAATATCTGTCATCCAGTTAGTGATTCCCAAAATAGTGTTTTCCTTGTATATATATATATATTTCAATATCAGCACCTGTGAAACTGTATTAGATCCTAGAAACAAGAAAACTATTCCCTCTACGCCAAGCACACGCAGAACATAAGCCCTTTCAAACTAGTTCATCTACGCCGTACAGTGATATCACATGCAGACACAAACAATATAATTACAAGTATGCTTGCGTCCCGCCGACTGGACGCCTGTGTTTTCCAATAACAACTTTCCAGTCATGTATTTAACATAACGTCCTCCTTGTGTGTATGTGTGCTTCAATATCTGCCATCCAGTTAATGGTTCCCAAAATAGTGTTTTCCTTGTATATATATTTCAATATCAGCACCTGTAAACCTGTATAGAATCCTAGAAACGAGAAGACTATTCCCTCTACGCCAAGCACATGCAGAACATAAGCCCTTTCAAACTAGTTCATCTACGCCGTATAGTGATATCACAAGCAGACATGACCAATATAATTACAAATATGCTTGCGTTCTCCCCCACCTTGGTGGAAATATTCGCATTCGTATTCACCGAATAGTAGGCCTGATATTCGTATTCATGAAGGTAGTATTCGTTGCATCAAGGTTATTATATTTACAAGTATGTTCAAGTTCCCCCACCTTGGTGGAAATATTCGCATTCGTATTCACCGAATAGTAGGCCTGATATTCGTATTCATGAAGGTAGTATTCGTTGCATCAAGGTTATTATATTTACAAGTATGTTCAAGTTCCCCCACCTTGGTGGAAATATTCGCATTCGTATTCACCGAATAGTAGGCCTGATATTCGTATTCATGAAAGTAGTATTCGTTGCATCACTCTCAATAATAAAATCATATAGATAAATAATTACGGTAACTCATAAAAATACGATATTACTTATATTAAACGAACAAAACAAAACAATCTGTCATATAAGTAAATAACGTGATCACGGAAGACCGAAGGTTAACTACCCCTGAACAGACCGCGAACTGCCCACAATAATGGAAAATGTTGTAGAAAACATTTCAAATATCTAATATTGAATGAATAAAACAATGCCATATGAATAACTATCGCGATTACGAAAGGCCGAAGGTTAACCACCCCTGAACACACCGCGAACTGCCCACAATAGTGAAAAATGTTCTAGAAAACATTTCAAATATCTAATATTGAATGAATAAAACAATGTCATATGAAAACTATCACGGCTACGGAAGACCGAAGGTTGATTGATCTAACCGTAAACGACCCACAATAATGGAATATGTTGTAAAAAAAAACATTTCAAATATCTAATATTGAATGAATAAAAACAATGTCATATGAATAACTATCGCAATTAAGGAATATATACAATTCGAAACACGTCTTTATAAGAACTTGATAGGAACAAATCGTGTTTTCAACGATTGCCTAATGTTACGCAATACAAACATGTAACGAGTTCAAATAAACCACACATTCATGTTTTAATAAAATAAATATAAAATCCAGATGCATTTTTAAAATATATTGTTTGTAGGAAATTCCTCGTACGATTTGAATTTATATCACACTGACAATCGTGATATCAAAACCCCATAAATACTCCGATCCCAATCATTTCCAAAACAATACAAATCATATAGAAATCCGTGCATTCAATCGCCAGCACAGACAACACAAAATTCCTCCGCATATTTGAAAGTTACACAAGTATTAGGAAAGAACGCCCGCTGAATTATCACAGCCGCAAAACTATGAATCATCATCTATTTAGTAATATAAGGTTCCAAATATAATACACATAAAAGGCAATAGAAATAAATAATATTGGAAATGCTTATCTGTTCACTGTTCCAATTCTCTTTGAATTATTATCAACCTCTGGCTTTTTCCTAGATCCAGCCAAATTATCTTCCTTACTTCGGACTCTCCTCGACAAAGCCTCCGCCGACCTTCAAGCTGAAAACTCAAGTGCCGCTTTCTAATTTGTAACGCCTAAAAATAGTCCCTATCTCGCGCCATCTTTGATTCCAACTCGCGTGTAAAAGTCAAAGTCTAACTCTGAGAAAGCCTCTGATTGGCCGAATTCGTTCCGCGGACAAACGTTCCTGACTGGCCAGATTCGGTGCTAACGGCGCACCTGTAATTGGTCCATCTCGTTAAACAAAATAACATAAAGCCTGCTTTACACGCCCGCGTGCAGAAATAATAAAGCTCGCCCGCACCTACTTATCCAGCAAATATTTAATTATAGAGTATTTAACGGGTTGTGAAGCTTCTCTTTATTATAAACTTTAGCAGATAGATATTTTCGTATAATTTTTCAGCAATGTCTATTTGAATAGGCCAATATCGTTACAGCGTGTAGCGCATAGAAGCAAAAAAGCTGTGCATTAGTAAAGGTTCTGGGAAACAAATATTAATTAAATAATCCTTATCTTAAGAAAACGTTGATTTAAAATTCTAGCCGTAATTCGTGATACGGCTAGAAGTTTAATTTCTGACGTTTTTGTACCTAACTTCATGTCAATTCTTCATTTATCTCGCCCAACAAATTTGTTCTATAGATATAGTCAAGTCGAGGAAAAACCGTGTATTTTTAATGCTGCGAGTTTTGTGTAATAGACAAGTAAATTTAGCGTGCTTCTTCGAAAGGTCCTACGCCAGGTAAGAACTACGCGCACGTCATTGCAGAAATTATATTTTTTACAAATTCCACCCAAAACTTTCGGTGTAAATTCTATTTGTCTTTTCTTTGATGAATGTTAATAACATCTGTCATATCGTAATGATAACATAAAATGTTTGATTTATTTTTGTGAAAAGAAAGGTATATCTGAAATTAGTATTGTTCCCGATTTAGTTATATATAAATTGTCTTCGAAATATATTGAAATTTTTTGCCGTATTACCTATACCTCTATAAAATATTTATTTATTTAGGAAATATTGATTACAATACTTCTTTTAAGTGCAGTTATTTTTGTGGATTGAAGCTACTAAAAATAGTTCATTATAGACAGTTAATTTTTTTTAAATGTATATACCCTTATAGATATATGCGTGTATATATATTTTTAATATAGTTATGTAGTTGGTCATTGCATAACCTAAGTTTATACCCACTGCACGCCATTGAGGTCAAGTCTTTAACATAGGGCGTATTAATTTGCTGGGCGCGTTCACGTTTGTGGAGTGTTTTGTTATCTTTTTATAGTGCTCCTGTCATCATAAATTTCACTTTGACTTTTAAAACATTAGTCACTTATCAGATGAAAAGCTCCTGTACCATCTGGAATTTGAGAGTGCCCAGCTGATTGACGACTTGAGGTTGAAGGATCCATCCAAGTGAACCAAATATTATGTATATCTTATTATTGACGAGATTTTAATATTAAGAAAACAGAATGTAGAATCGAATCGATATTAAGAGAGCATTAAATTCAATGTTTTAGCAACAAAAAATCAGTGATTATTTGATTAAAATTATTAAACAGATCAATAAAGGGGTTATATTATAATTATTGTCACGAGAATCAAAAGACAATAATAACTACGCATTGTCGAAGTCTAACAGTCCACATAAATCTAGAATCTAGAATATCCTCTATTCTCAGAGAAACCAAAAATTACTAGAAATATGGAGAAACAGGTCAAAAATTCGCGAAACCAACCAAGAGTTATTTTTCTGACAGCGGGCTAATGCAACAGAAAGGTGAAGGTTGCGAGTTGACCAGAAATAAAAAACAAGCCACCGACATAGGGTGCGAGAGAGTACTTACGTGTGAAATTGAGCAGAACGACCGGTCGATAGACAAAAAGTGTAGCGAGGATTCTAGTCACGTTAGGACTATTGCGAACCTGTGTGAAAATATTCTAGAAACAATTAGTGTGAAATTAAGAATCGTGCTCCGACTAAATTCGGGTCCAGTTACTTTGTGTACTAAATAAAATAAGTTTTAATTGTTTAAAATGTTTCGTTCGTCTCTTATTGCCGTGATCCCGTGATATTATGTTTAATGAGGTTGATTTTCTTCAAGAATTCTAACTGTATTAGAATTTAGTTAATATAATATTTTGCCTCAATGTACACGTTCCTACGTTTTTACGTTAAAATGTATTTTTCTATAAAAAGTTTATTATCTCGGTATACTCGATACATATAATAAATACTTGTTTAAGTGGCCGTCGAATCCCAGGGGATTTATGTGAATTTGATTATCAATTTGCAATCACCATAAAATAAATAGAAAGGTCTTCTCGACTAGTGTGTACGTCGAAGGCTTTTTATGGGATAGTGCCCATTTCCTGGAATTGGGGATTAAGGTAAAACTACGTGGGAACAATAGACCCTTAGCGGCGACCATGTTAATTACTATTAGTAATCCGAGAAGTCGATTTCGGGAAACCCCCGAGGGTTACATCTAAATAATTATTATTTGCTAAATGTTATTTAACAGAATAAAATATACATTTCATTTTGTTTTATCTTTATTGCATGGTTCTTATTATGCCCAATCGATTGATGATTCTCCATCAGAGGAAATATTGTAGACTTACCTATATTTAATATAATATTTTAAATTTTTCAATTTCACTTTATGGTACCACAAATAAACAAAATGAAAAACACTATTACAACGATTGATTTATATTACGAAAATACTACACAAAATGTGATAAAACAAAATGTCAAATACATAGACAGATTTATTTGTTATGAAGAAAGGCAGAAAGGAGTTTTATTTATTTATTTATTTGTAACATATACACGTTAGCAATATACAAGTGTATAAACAAACAGTATCGACACATATGTAAATACAATATAATAAACGGGAGTTGTAACAATACAAATTAAATAAAAATACTTAAAATATGTGAAAAAACAATAAGTGAATAATAGTAGAACATTATAAAGTAAGTGAAAATATTAAATAAAAACATTTTAAGATAAGTAAAACTTCATTTAGAAGAGTTAGGAGGTGATGTGGTTACATATAAATAATAAGGGGTATTTAATAAATTAATTTGATTATTTATAATATTTAAGTTTTTATTATCACTTTTCTCTAATTTCTAATATTGTAGGTTATCCAAGTGAAAATCCCCGGTGTAGGTTGGTATGCAAGATTATGAAACCTGTATTTAGCTTATTGGTCTTGAGGTTAGGACTCTCGCCTCGTGATCCAAAGGTCGCAGGTTCGAATCTCACTCCAGACAAGCAAGTTAATCCTATTTTCATAGCACAAGCGTTTAGCTTAATTTGAAAATAGTAAGAATATTGATGTGACGCGAATTCCGTGTTCACATCTCTATTTAAAAATATATATATATATATATATATATATTATATATATTAGGTATTAGGTGATTCGAAAATCTTATAATACGAATGCGCTACAAATTTTGTAAGTTGTGCATGTTTCCATTGCTAGCTTAAAAAAAAAACAAATGGCGAAATCGTAAAAAGTAGTGAGAAGTATAGATTGTTTTAAAATACACGCAAATAATATTTAATGTGTAGAAATATTATAAACATAAAATATTATCAACCAGTTTACTAATTTATAATACACTATATATGTTTTTAAAATTGTCTATGAATCTCGCCACATCCGTACTCTTTTTTGGTACTGGTCAATCTAGCTGTCATTGCGCAATTGAGCATGCGCGGTATTTGTCAAACACTGGAAAAACATGGAAATATGTATTTACGTTTTCACTTTATACTGTTTATCGTTTTAAAAAGCTACGTTTAGTTTTTAAAATGTTATACACTAGTTTTTAGAGCTTTAATAATTTGAGGACACGGCCTAAACAACAAATATTTCATTACAGGAAAGTTGTCCCCAAAAATGCAATTTATTTTGTGGTAACATAATTATAATTGATATAAATTAACTTTAAACCACTTATTTATTGAAAAAAATCAACATGTTTCGAAGCCGATGGCTTCTTCGTCAGGAAAACAAAAAAAAAAAAAAAATTCCAATGCGATCCATGCGTGTTAACGGTAAATGGTGTAGATATTAGCATTCTTTTTTTGAAATGAAACATACTGTGGCGAAAATTAAATAATCAAAAATCGAACAATGAAACGAAATGATGTTATGGAAATAACGATACAACTCGCCAATTACGCTATACACTACGCAGCACTTGCGGTAAAGTGCTACCCGGCAGTACGTGTTTGTTTCGCGACGCCACGGGTGAACGCGAGCGTAACGCTAAAACGTTTCCTCGCCAACAACCTCTTTGTCTAATCCATTCCGGCTAATATAAACTGTATTCAACTCTTTCTGAAATATTATTAAATGAACTCTTTGAAAGGAAAACAATCAATCAAAAAAATGTTTTTTTTTGTGAAACATTGTGGAAACGTATCTGCTTGCGTGTTCCGTCTCGCGTAGTCATGCAGGTTTTGCCGTGGAAACTTTTGAAAACTTCACCGAATATACTTCTTTAATTCCCCACTGCAAAGGCTTCCTAGACTAGCAAACAGATACGAGCAACTTGACGTCTTTGCCAATAACTGTATATTATTCAAACATACATTAAAAGGTGTATTGACAGATTACTAGTATTTTTCGAATTGGACTTAAATAATTGATTTGTATTTGTATGTTTATTTTTTATTACAATAAGACTTTCAAAGCTTGTGCTATATATTTTCACTCTACATTATTACTTTTTTTGTTTTTAAATTTCTATTATATTATGTTTTTCTTATGCTTCTGCTTTTTATATAGGTACTTGCTATTTAATTTATATTATATTTATCTTTATATATTTTTAACTGTATTTTAAGTATTTTTTTCCTCTTTAAAATATATATTCTGTTAATGTAAACTTTGCTTATCTGTTGTAAAAGCCCTACAGGGCATTAATAAATAAATAAATAAAAAAAATCATTTTTAATATATAAAAAATGAATCGAATTGAAAAACACTGTTTTTTACTATATATTTTATATGATTTTTAAAACGTTTTCGAGATCACTCTTATTATCAATAACAACTGTTCAACTAAATTAAAAACAATTAAAGATAATCCCTATAAATACTGTCTATAATTGTTTTTAATTTAGTTGAAAATTTATTATTTATAATGACAGTGATCTCGAAAACGTTTTAACAATTAAATAAAATATATGGTGGAAAAAAACAGTGTTTTTCAATTCGATTTAATATATTAAAAATGAATCAATATTCTTACGAAAACTATACAACAGAATAATTCGGTCCACCGGCTTAAATGTTCCAAAATTTTATGTTTTTACGCGGTTAAACCTATACTTTATTTATTTACACAATATTGTTTACCCACAATACCTACACATTTGCCTACAATATTGTTTATAACTATAACTCCTTAAACCAAATTGAAAAGTGTTATGGTGATGGCGAAGTATTTTACGATTATTATAAATAAACATGTTTTGTATAACAATATGTTAGTTATGTTAGTATACAACCACCAACGGAGATTTTTAGTCTACCGGTTTCGACACGTACCCATCTCTTTGTCAGGACAACCACTACACTAGTTTGTAAATACCACTCATCATCATCATCATTCTTGGCACTACAACCCTTGGTGGGTCTTGGCCTCCTCAATAATTTTCCTCCACTCATCTCGGTCTAGTGCCAGCTCTCTCCAGTTTCGAAGGTCTAAGGCAGAGATATCTTTGAGGACGTTGTCACTCCATCTTAGTTTTGGCCTTCCTAAGCTCCTTCGCCCTGTTGGTCTTGAGTTTAGTAGGGACTTTGGTGCTCGATGGTCGGACATTCTCTCCACATGACCCAGCCACCGAAGTCTTCCCAGTTTTATAAATTTTGTAACGTTTAGCTCCTTAAATAGAGTGTAGAGCTCATTGTTGTAACGTCTGTGCCAAATTCCATTTTCTAGAACCGGTCCGAAGATACGCCTCAAATACGCTTTCAAAAACGTCCAGTGCTCGCTCATTCCTCTTAGTTAATACCCACGTCTCAGCTGCGTACGTGAGCACTGGCCTAATAAGCGTTTTGTACACTAATATCTTGGTGTCTCTGGACAGCAGTCTGGATTTTATCTGCTTTTGTAGGCGGAAAAAACAGCGATTTGCGCTCACTAAGCGCTTCTGTAGTATTGTTGTTGCTTGTTATTAGGGATCCTAGGTATGTAAATCTTGGTACCGTTTCAAAATTTTGACTTCCACACGAGAGAGTTGGGATTTGTTGGGTGCATCCTACGGCCGTGTATTTGGTCTTCTGCTGGTTTACTATGAGACCCATGTTTTCGGCAGAACTTTCAAGATTTATGAAAGCATTACATAGAGCATCGGGAGTTTTCGCAATTATGTCGATATCATCAGCGTAAGCCAATAGTTGCACAGAGTTTTCGAATATCGTTGCTCTTATCTCAATTCCTGAGTCACGAATAACTTTTTCTAAGGCTATAAGAGGCAGGCCAATCCATCTCCTTGTCTCACCCCGTGGAGCGCTTCAAAGGGCTCGGACAGATCACTGCCAACCCTGACTCTACACGTTACTGGGGACATTGTTAATTTCACCAGATTGATCAGCTTACGCGGTATTCCAAACTCGCTCATTGCATTGTACAATGCGTTCCTATTTATTCTAGCATACGCGGCCTTGAAGTCTACAAAGAGATGATGAGTTTCGACATTATGTTCTAAAGTTTTTTCTAAGATCTGTCTCAAGGAGAAAATTTGATCAATGCTTGATTTGCCTGGCCTGAAGCCGCATTGGTAGTTGCCAATGATTTCCTCAGACATTGGGAACAATCTTTTGTATAGGACGTTGGACTTTATTTTATAGCCGGTATTTAACAACGTTATTCCCTTGTAATTACAGCACTCGAGTTGGTCGCCTTTCTTGTGTAGTGGACACACAATTCCTAATCTCCGCTCTTCGGGCATCTCTTCTTCTGTCCATACTTTTTGAATGTAAATACCACTACACACCATAAACATAGTAACCGAAGACTGCACGTTGCATGTTAGTCTTCGCTTAGATTTACAGGGATTTGAGGAATATTTTGGGAAGGTATTAGTGACGAAAAGGCGGATACGTCTCGAAACCAGTAGACCAAAAATCTCCGTAAGTGGTTATATAGTAACATAACTAACAAAGTTAATTGTTTTTAATTTTAATAATTTAAAATGTTACCACAAAGTGAATTTGCATTTATTGAAGAAGACATAACTAACATTTTGTTAATATGTTTTGTATAAATTAAATTATATTCCTTAAATAACCTGTGTGAGTATTTTAGATATTTCATCCAACATTCACTTGCCAATACATATGCATGTTTACGCACATAAATAATACGCACATTAAATAAATAAATAAATAAATACACATACAAACATTTTTTTTTTAATTTTGGCAAATTTTTATATATTTACACTTACCTATCACTTAATTATTTTTATGAATTTATATTTCTCTTTATGAAAATCATTTCACTATTAAAAGTGAAAAAAAAACAAAATATAATTGTTTATTAAATGTTCTTAGGTGTTCACGGCCATTCATCTTCTGGTATCTTCTGGTCTGAGTTTTCTGGGATAATCTGCCGTGTTTCTACGACCTTTCGGATCAGCAGAATATCCCAGAGAACTCAAATCAGAATATAAAATTTTTGGCAAATATTGTCCCTTTCATGAAACACACTAATGAAATGAAAGGCATGACACCGAAAATTGTAAAAGTTTTCCCGCGTGAGCCCTTGGCAATTTATTTATTTATTTATTTCTATTTATTTTTAAGTATAAAACGTTGTTTGGACTGTGCCTGTCTCACTAGAAATATCTGTGTTGAAACAGGCATGTTTACAATAATGTGTAGGTTCAAAACATAGTAAATAGATAATAAAGTGTTTAAAGTAACATAATAGAAAATATATCATATATATTAGGTTATATTGGGTTAGTATGTTTGTGTAAGTGTGCTTATTTTATCTCTCCCCTTGCTTTGGATCCACTGTTTTATTTTGTACTAGCTGTGCCCGCGCGGCTCCGCATGCGTAGATTTTTGTACACTGTTTGGATCGTCATAGAACTTTCGCGAACCTTCTAGAACAATCCGCCACTCAGTTTAGAACCTTATAGAACTTTCGGGAATTTTCTATAACCTTCTCCTTTCAGAACTTTCTAGAGCGGGTTTTTCCAGAACCTTCTAGACTCACCGACACAGTCGGCGCGTATTTTGAAACAATCTGAAGCATTTGCGGCCTTCTCATGACAAAACAATGTGCTAGAAAGCACAGTTACCCACTCCCACCCACGCACAGCCACCCCCACCAAACTCGCATATTTTCGATGTGACACCAAGCGCTATCCACCACCATAACCACTGGTGGATGGTTGTGGCTGATTGTGGAGAAAACTTGGCGGGTAGGGAAACGCGGGTTTCTTTATATATATATATATACATTTTATGTTAGGGTTGTAAATTGTGGTTAGCCCGGATTGTTTTAATTCGTCAAGCATGCAATTAAGTAATTTGTGTCCAAAATAGTTATAGCTCCTTTGTCCATACGTGGTATGTAACCTTGGGATTTGTAGATTGAGTTTGTTTGACCGTGTGGTAATTATTGTTTGAGTCGGTTTAAACTGTGTATTTTTGTGATTGTATGTGTATTTAAGAGTAGTATTCGCATAAATTTGTTTTATATCGAATTCATCGACTTTGTTGAATATTTCATCTGTCCTTGTTAAAATTGAGGTTTTGAGGATTACTATTGTAGCAATTTTTTGTGTTGGTTTGAATTATTCAGCACTTATATACGGAGCACTCTGGAATATGAATCAATCATTTGGAACCCCCAATTCTTTGTACATATTAATAGGATTGAGAGATACCAGAAAATTCTCTTAAAGTTCTTGAGTAGAAGACATTTGACTCATCAAATACCTCTCCTACATCCATTAAAACTTAGAAGAGAATACTCCGACATAATGTTCTTAGTAAAATTAATCTCTGGCAAAATCAACTGTCCATATATACTGGAAAAAATTAGTATCGGGATCCCTAAGTTTCAACACGACAGTCGCATCCTTTCTCAATTCCGAGACACCACCATACGAGATCGCAAGGGAACTCCTTAATTGTAAGAGCGAGTAGGTTATGTAACGAACTAACGAACCGCACAAACATTGATACTTTCAATGCGAATTCAAATATTATTAAGAATGCGATGTTTGGAAAAACTATTGTTTTAAAAACTTATTTAAAAATTGTGTTCATACTTTGTTTATTTCGCTTTTCTCTTGATTTATTGCTTTTATTACTGCTTTCATACTTCGTTTATTGCTGTTGTCATACTCTGTTTATTTCACTTTTTTCTTGTTTTATTTCTTTTATAATTGGTTAGATTAGCATTAAGATCTGAAATTACATTGATATATTGAGTCCTTCATAATTGAGCTCCTGTAGGATATTTCAAGATGTTTCTTTGTATTATTGTACTGTGAACTTGTGAATACTCAAAATAAATAAATAAATTGCATTGAGTGCACTCATAATTGAGTTTATAAGCTGCGATGCCAATCGATCGGTCGTCAAACCGACTGAGTGCTCGCGGCACGGTATTGCCGTCTTGTGGCTTGCGGCAAGGCTTATCACCTAACATACCATTATCTGACGCTGAATTAACTCGCAAGACCCGAAACGAGGCCACGCGAGCCAATAAACGAGAGGCCACTTTGCCCACAGACGTATTAAACCTTTGACGACCGTTTTCCTCGGTATTCAGTGCACGATAAAACGAACACTAAAATTTGATAGGTTTGCACGGAATTCAAATATTTACATAATTACAAAAAGTTCACGGTGAAATAACAGAAGTAAACAAACGGTGTTGGAAAATGTTGAAACCTCATTTCTATAAATACAAATTTGTTTAGTTACATAAAGAGCGTAACAGACTTCGTTCAAAATATGCAAGGTTTTGTATACATTTATACCTAATTCAATCAACTGATGCGATTACTTATGTACGCGTGTTAGAAGTTATTCTTCATTGGCGTGCATGAAATAAACAGCGAAATGCAGCGCTATTTGAACGTGAGGTAACGCTAAAAGAACCAGACGCAAGAGCTGACAATTAAAGAAGTATCCGCAGATTACAGATCCCTGTTTTACGTCGTCAAAGAGATGACATCTATCGAGTTACACAGATACTGATATTAAAAACAGATTCGTTATATATACGTTCATATTATATAAACTTCTGTCACATGACGCACGCGCATTTCTTGTATTTTCACGTATCGTAGCTGCGGAAGGAATTGATGAAAAGGCTGGAATTTAATAACGGATTTATTAATAACTGGTTTATTAATTAATCAAACGTACCAAAACACTCAACACTATTTAAATTAAACTGTTTCGTAATTTATCACGCGTAAATAGACATTTATAATCGCTTTAACACTTTATTCACAATTCACTAGGACATTGTACACCGCTTCGGTTTATTTCACTGCATAAGAACTTTCCAGATTATTCGCTGTTGAATAATCGCTCGGCTGGCCACACTAGCCTCCGCAGCTCGCGGCTACCTTCGCTTCTGTTCCGCTGTCAAGGGCGCTAAAAACAACATTACTCACGCGCGGTCCTATTAAATCTAGCCAATGTTGATATCGAACCTTTTAGGCGTTTCTAGTATTTAGTAGAACTTTCTTGTGGCTTTTAGGCTTTTATAGATATTTCTCGATGCTTCCCAAAAGCCGTAGATTACGCTAGGCCATTCTGGAATCTTCGATATGGAATTGTGACATGTGACAGAAGTGCGCTGTTCTTTTTCGCCTCGTTACAGCACACTCAATTTTCACCTTTAAAGGGGTCTAAAAAATTATAACTTAAACTCGAGCGTCTTAATTTCAAACGATTTTGATTACAAAAGTCGTGTTTGAGGTGAGGGAGAGAGCCCTTTAATCCTAAGCGGATCTTTGCCTCGACAATCATTTTCCTCCATTCAACCTCAGTACCTCGTTTCTTTTGAACATTTCAACAACACAATTTCTAAAACAAATATGTGTTTGAAGTCAATCTTAGCTTTGCTATTCTCAATGTTGGTCTCTTGTTAAGCTTAAGCTATGAATGCCAATCGGTAATGCCCGCTTCAAGGACCAACCACCGAGCCTACCTACTTTATTAAACTTTGAGACGCCTATCACATATATGACCATATTATATATGAGTAGTTGAAAATCAAAGCGTACCTAAAGGTACTGATGCACAAGCTTATTTTTGAGCATGCTCATAACATGCTCAAAACTAGCATGCTCTAACAACTATACCCCCTTGCTCTTTATTAGTATGCTTATATATAACTGGTATGCACTTGTCATAGAATAGAGACGCTCTTGTTCAAAATGGAAACTTTGAAAACTGAAACAGGAAATTCAAGTGAACCAATAAATCAAATCCGTTCCCGAGTTTCCATCCGCGCATTTTTATTTTTATTTTTTATAATTTTTATTGTAAGATTTGAATCATTCATGTCTTTAAATAAAGTTTCGTAAGCATTATTTCTTGCTATATTATTTTTACATAGCGGTGACCGAATATTCCACAGACATACGTGATTCCTATAAAGAAATATTTTGTCATCTCCCCAACGCGCCATATATGTTTCATCTGTTGCAGACTGAGAAGATCGCATTGATAATTAATAATCGATATTAGCCGCGAATGACATTAGCATGCTCATCAGCAAGCCTGTTCACAAATGCTCAAAAGATAACCCTTCCAGCCGCAAATCAAATGAGGGCGCTAGTAACGAGCATGCTCATTACAAGCAATGTACGTACACACATATTACTAAATAGCAATGGTTCAAGAAGCTCAATACTGCGCATGCTCACGTACCAATAATGAGCTTATCTATCAGTACCTTAACTCCATGAACTATTTTTTTTTTTGCAAATCAAAGAAAATAGTTTCGTAGCTTGTTTTTAATTTTTGAATGAGCTTTAATTTTTTAACAGTCAACAACTTCAGATTGATATTTGATATAATTATATTTTTTTTTAATGTAGGAGTGAGCTTAAAATATACATTAAAATCTAAGAAAAATATGGTGTCTGGATATATTTTCATATTTAACAACTTAAATAATTAATACCACACTCAGCATAACATAAATGATTTCATTTCTTTTGTAATTTTTACACCCTTTATATTAACTCGTGGCGTCTGCTTGCTTGCCGTCAATAAAAACTTTGGAAAGATTTTTGACCATTTTCCCGTGATCTAATCGAACTAAAACTTGGCAAGTAGACTCGTGGCGACGATAAAGAAGATCTATCAAATTTTCGTTAAAAAAAATTAATAATTAGAGTATAATTTCGGATTTTTAGAAATTTTATTGGTTTTTTCAAATTGGAATCATTAGAAAAGTTTGATTAGCAACGGCGGCCCGATAACGTCGCGGAATATTTTCTAAATTTGAATTACTCCGTCGGTATGCATAATAGGTACTTCACTACGAATGTCGAAAATCTAAATTGACTGACAAATGTTTTTAGAATTTTATCTTCAAAGCATGAAGTGACATTTAAGAAATATATTAAATTACTGTAAGTTTAGTGTAACGTTATATGTTTTAATTCGTCTTTAATTGTTGTTATATTTTACAAAGAAAGGGAGTATAATAAAAACTTGGTTTTTATGGGTTACTTTTTTATGCTCATCTTTTTAGAGAAGGAAGATAACAGAAGGGGTACAAAAATTTCGCGCTACTCGATAACCCTGGAGTTACACCTACCCAATTCATTTTTATTTACCGTCATATCCACTGTTCTCAGATGCCTAAGAAACTATCTTGAAATTGGAATGTGATGCATTATTTACCAGACAAAATTTATTACATCTTGTATGGTAATATAATTTATCCCATCTTATAAACGTTCCCAACCGTAATGCTAAATATTTGTTTCCATTGCGCCCAGGGCTTCGCCTTCACATGTTCTTAAACAAACAGGAAACTTGAATGAAAATGAAAAGGTTCCGGGAAACACGAAGCTATTTCCATTGAGGAAGTGTATCATATATTTATAAAAATGTCGAGGGTATTTATTATTATTATAAACATAGTATATTGCCTGTATTATGTTCAATTATAGATAAAATATTAAATACTCGTATTATTTTTACGGGATATATTAACGCTGTCCCCCTTATGCCTCGTATTTAAAAGGGAGGCGTTGCTATTACAATACTGTCAAGTGTCGTGGCTACAAGAGGAATTAATGAAATCGCTGGAATTTAATAATGTATCTATTGATTACCGATTAATTAATTAATCAAACGTACAAGGTCACTTAACACTATTTAACTTAACGCTATTATTTAAATGAAACTGATTCGTAATTTATCACTCGTAAGTAGACACTTGGTAATCACTTAAGCACTTTATTCACTATTCACAAGATCATTTCACCCAATTTTCGAACGTCTCATTTCGCTTCGGTTTATTTCACTACATAAAAACTTACTGAAAAATGGTTGAATCGGCAACTCGCAACAAAAATAGGCTTTATTTTAAGTATAAAAACAGATGTTACAACACGTGAAAAGCATGACATTCCGTAATCACTTAATTAACAACTATAAAAACACATGTTGCTACATATGAGAAGCACGATATTCATTAATCACTTAATTAACAACTATAAAAACAAATGTTGCTACATGTGAGAAGCACGATATTCATTAATCACTTAATTAACAACTATAAAAACACATGTTGCTACATGTGAGAAGCACGATATTCATTAATCACTTAATTAACAACTATAAAAACACATGTTGCTACATGTGAGAAGCACGATATTCATTAATCACTTAATTAACAACTATAAAAACACATGTTGCTACATGTGAGAAGCACGATATTCATTAATCACTTAATTAACAACTATAAAAACACATGTTGCTACATGTGAGAAGCATGATTTTCCTTAATCACTTAATTAACAACTATAAAAACACATGTTGCTACATGTGAGGAGCACGATATTTCTTAATCAAAATATTGCCTCATTTTGGAAAAAGACTTTACTACGAATATGCTGGACTCCAAAGCGAGAAGATCTCCAAGTTTTTAGTTACCTGAGCGGTTAATGTATGACAAGCATTTGGTCTTAACGAAATGCTCGACCATGCAAACAAAACGAAATTGATAATGACGGGCTGTGCATAGACGGAGCCTGTAAGAATGCAGTAGTATTGCAGATTAAATGAAAACTTAGATTATTTTATCGTATTATGGAAGCTTGACAGACAGCCATAAATTTCCACTTGAATAATAACGTTGTAGGCATGACCTAAATAAAAATTTGCAAATAATAATAATGTTCTTTTTTAGTTTGGGGGTTTAGATGATGGTGTGTGTGTGATGTATTTTTAGGGTCACCACCCGTCCTGCGACGGGAATTCTCCAAAATGGTTGATGATTTTATTCGCTCGATAAAATAATTACAAGTTATACATAAACACTTTTATAAAGACAATGATAGACACTCGATGGACTAGAGCCTCCGGCCTACGCCGGGGGTCGCTAAGAGACTGACATGCCCGTGTAGGGCGTTGGCTAGTTTAGCGAACAAATAACTTTCTTGAAGTCTAGCGGTGTGTGTGCGATTGCTGGCGATGCGATCACCTGTATAGACTCGTGCTGTGCCTCGATTTGTTTACGCGGCATTCTTGCCACATTTGTGTGTGTGTGTGTGTGTGTGTGTGGCCTAGGTTGGTAGTTTATGTATTTATGGTATGTATGGTGGAATGATAATGGGGACTGTGGAATGATATCGTGGATAATGAAACGAAGCTCTCGCGACATGAAGCATCTGACGTGAGGATGTATAAACAATCACCAAAAATAACAATCGCGTGCAAAAAGGAAAAGAAATGCTTAAAATAAAAAAAAACATTAAAAATATAATATTTTAGCCATGTGGCGAGTCGTCCACAAAAATATCGTATCTTGCACCTCATCACTCAATGAAAAATTGATAGCAGAGGAGAACATCGTGGTTGAGGATTTCAAAACTATTTTGTGCGGTCGCAGATAAAATAATGATTGCTAATATTTGATGAATTCAGTAGAAGAAAAACATGAAATATTACTGCTCGACAGCTTTTTCAATTGTATAAAACGTCAGCAAAATCATATTCAAATATTAATGCCATAAAATTATCAGCCAAATAAAGCCAATTTAATGTATATTAAAAACATTTTTCTGCAGTTTATTTCACTTTAAAGTTCTCCGCCTCTAAAATAACACCCTTCATAAAAAATGCTCACTAACATAAACTACTGATTCAATATAATAAATAGATCATAGGTATACAAAAACGTCTTCCATAAATCTATTACGTTCTGCTTCGATATAATAACGGATGAAATACGTAACACTTTTGACATAAAACGACAAAAAAACTTGTGCGGAATAATATTCAAATGTGATATTCGAGAAAATGTACAATTGATCATATTTTTTGCTACTTCGACCTAATATGACTATCTTGAAAACTGCTGGAACGAAACGCACATCTGTAATGGATATGTAGATTGTGGCGAAATTCTACATTATATTATTTCAAAAATGTCTAATGTTAGTAAGAAAAAAAAGTAAAATCTTTATTGCCAGCAAAAAAAAATCAAATTAGTGTTTCGAATCCAGTGAAATCATATATATTACCAATAAATATAAATCATTGTAATAAATGTGTCAAAAAAAGCTTCATATCCGGCGTTGCCCAGTTCAAAGATTTAATTAAAAGTAAGTTTGTAGGGGGAATATTTGATGCTATCTTATTCTTAAACTCTGCAAATATTCTTAGCATTGATTATGTTTTGATGCAAGGTGTTATAAAAGTTATTTAGCTAATAAACGCCGATTTATCGGCACTGAAACTGAACTGAAGATATAATCAAGATTAGCAGTTAAACAATCGGCAACGACTTAAGTGTCTCAAATATTAAAAAAAAGTATATATAATATTTCAACAAATTAAGTAATATGTAATAGTATTCCAAAATAATCTGTATACCTCTTAAAAAGTATGTAAACTCTTAAAAATCATAAAAAAATCATAAGATTTAATTATTCTTGAAGCTGGCAATGGAAAAACAACGTATCACTCGAGGCTTTCAAGCGCAACCATCATAAAGATTATATTACGTATAAAGAAAAATTTAAAATAAAGATCATCTGTCATTCTTCACTTACATATTCTTTAATATTAGGTGTACCCATAAGTAATCAATTATTTAAGTGGCAACAAAAAAAAGAATTTAACTACATTTAATTTTATTTTTAATCTATTTAATCTCCATCGTATCTAGAATCTTTTGCCATCTTGTTGGTAGACTTTTAATAAAAATATGCTTCTAGGTGTTTTTAAAGCGTAATTATCAAACCCTACAGGGCGCCCACTTCGATCGCTATCAAACAAGTCAAAATCACCATCGAAAATTTTCTAAACCAACGCGCAACGTTGGCACTTATTTACTTTTAATAACGTCTCCATACACATCACAAATTTTCTTTGTTGCAACCATTGTATTAACCCCCGATAGAAAATGAAACAGCATGCAATGACGTAAATGTTCTTCAGTTAGTTGATTGTCCGCCATTTTACAACAGAGTAATAAAATAATTTAAATTTAATCGTCACAAGTCACAAGCCCACGGATTATAATATTGCGTATAAAACACGTCTTTACACGATCACTTAACTGAGAGCAAACATTCTACACCAAAAATAATTGATTACTTATGGATACATGGATGGATACTATTATTTATCAAAGGCCAAAGAACTAGAATTAATAATGATTACATATTACAAAGAAACAGAAAACATTTATTACAAAAGAAGAAAATGGTTCGATTTCTGTCTCAAGAAATACAATGAGAAAGAAAATAAAATAGAATTTGTATGATTGGGTATTTGTTCGCTGTAACTGCTTAGCTTAGCTTAGGTTAGCTTAATTTGTGCTGTGGAAATCATTTCTCTTTTTCGATGTTAAATTGTATTTTAATTATTGATTTCACATAACAAAAGCAGTGGGTAAATCTGTGTGCTTTCTGCTAGGGAACAACGAATTATATAAGACAATAATGAAATAAATCATAATTTTGAAATTAAGGCTTCGAGTACAGAGAGACGGAACAAGCAAAATTGCTGCGAAATCTTCTCCTCCTGAAAATTTGATAAAGGTTATTTTATGTACATAAATCAGGGGAGCCGCAAGAGCCCTGTCGAGGATTTTTCGTCCTTGTATTATAAAATGGGTCACGGCGAGAGTAACTCTTACCGGAGCCCTTCTGTAAATTCGGATCCCCTAGAGATAAGGGTAGGTACATTAAACTAAAATGTGTAACCAATATTTGCGACCAGCGACAGACCGTAAAAATATTGATACACAGGTACGTATTTCAATGATTCTGGTTACATTTTTTTGACATTTCATTGTGAAATATATTCACGACTTATTACAATATTTTTCGAGTACGCTCAACTTTTGAAGAACACGATTAATGGATTTTGTCGTCAGAGGGATTAGTAATAATTATGGTAAATTATAGATGTCTCACGGAAACTAAGCTATTTTATGGGACATTATGTGTAGAAGTCTATTTTGGGCATTTACAGGGTTTATAACCTGTGACAGGCAGGCTTACGTGATCACTTTATACAATGTAATGTTTATTGATTCCACCGACGTATCAAATTTTGAAATTCGTATACGTATAAGTATTTATGTAACTCGCTTTCTATATTTAATACAACTATGCTATCGCCATCAACAGTATATGGATGCTCCTGCTGATAAATAAGATTTATATTTTTTGATTAGAATATGACGCAATATTTTATTAACCTAAATGAGACATTTATTCACTTACATATTTTAACATATAGATAGCTTCGTCTCTGTGAGAAATCTATATCTAATCTTAATTAATTTTTATTATTTTTAGCAATACCTTTCTGGTAGATATCTTTAATAATTAATAAATAAAAATTCGTATTTTACTATACTCCGCCTGGAAGGCACGGAACGGAATATTAAAACTAAATTTAGGAAAACGAAAAAGCCGAATAAAGTGTATTTTCATGTCTTTGTATTTTTTTCGTACACCGATATGTGGACATGACGTCAATGGAAAATAACGAAATTAGAGGCATGAGACTACTTGTCCACATAGTGTTTTATGCTCCAGAATGGTAATGGTACGTACATATATAACCACCACTTTGATATTATATTGAATTCGAGATAGTATTATATATCCCTCAATTAGATGGAAAAAAGGATATTAGTTCTGTTTATTTTATGCCTCCGAAGTACAGAAATGTTCCCAATAAACAAGACATTTTAGTCACATATGAAGAAGTTTCACGTTAATTTTCCAATAATCCTTGACCATAAAAAAAATTTTTTTTTGACAACTACAGCAGATTTTAGGATGTAGGCTGTATTTGAGATGGTATGGGCACATAAGACGGAGACCACCAGACCACACAGTGAAGCAGGCAATGTCTGTGAAGCTTCATCGACACTTCTTCTGCTAGGATACACATCTAGGACTGCGTCCTGTTATTGCTCGGAGCCTGTTCCTGGGATACAGATGTCCAGCTATCTTGCCATCTTTTATGCGGTCTTCCTGGGAGTCTGGTACCATACGGCAGCTTGTTCGCTGCTATGCTCACTACTCTCTCAGAACAAGCTCTCTCCACATGATCTCTCCAGTAACATCTTCTAGATCTTCCCCATCGGACAATATCCTCGACGTCACAAGTCCTTCGCATTTCGGAATTCCTCACTCGGTCTCGGATTGGCAGTCTCGCAATGAGTCGGAGAGTCTTCATCTCAGTTGTTCTTAGGAGATTTTTAGTTCTGGGTGACTCAATGCTCCAATATATTACAGAGAAATGGCCTGGATGAAAGCGATTCCCAGAGTCGAAGAAGATGCAGCCAGAGAACGGAAAGAGCCGACCCAAACAGCTTACCTAGGCAATGAATTGGAACAGTGCAAGGAAGAAGAAGAAGAAGAAGACAGCAGATTTTAGGAATTTCTTAGGGCTGGTTGCATCAATTGGTTGCATTGCATTGCATCACTTGGTTTATGGTAATCTTTCGTGTAAATCATCGATTTTTGCGTTTTCCACCAATCACACAAAGCATTTTCATAAAATTTTTAGGTTTTTACGAAAGATTACTAAAATTCAAGTTCATAGAACCGGCGCATAGAAAGATGTGCAGAATAAATAGTTACGACCAGGACTGGATTCCGGTACTTGCTATTGCTGGCAGAATGCGTTACCGATTACGGCCACGGTCTATAATTAACAATAACCAAATATAATAATTTTATGTTTACTACATTTACTAGTTGAGTATCAACAATACCAAAAGTTAATAATTTTATATTTATTTTTTCTTGATAAAGGAACCATTTTAGTTCTGAAGCCGTTTGAAAGAAGATTTACAACTAAAGTGATTTTATATTATTAACTAGCTGGTCGTAAGGTTTAAGAAAAAAATAAGTTTTCGAGGGGAAACAAAGGTCGCATTGTTTTGCAAAGTCTCTAAAAAAACAATGTTTTCATTTAGTCTAGGGTGGAATGGATGGGATGTCTAGGAGGGAAACGTAGACTATGTTTCCCGCCTGGTCCTGAAGAATATACGTGCAAAATTCGGTAGAACAGTGCATGAAAAATATATCAGGGGAGAAGGAGGAGTAAAGGGGGAAGGGGCAAATGTCACGTACGTTATCCGCCGGGTTCTAAAAAATAACTTTGCAAAATTTGAGTCAGATAAATAAATGTGACTCATGTTATTCGCCTGGTCCTAAAGAATAAGTATGCAAAATTTCAGTCAGATCGGTCAAACGGTACAGATTTGCATGGTAAATATATCAGAGGTAGGGGTATGGGGGAAATTTCATCTATGTTACCCGCCGGGTCAACTCGAATGTTCGAGTAGTTTCTCCATATTTCTAGTATTTACGGAATAGTCTAGTGGATTCTAGATTCACGTGGACCGTTCTTACACTGAAAAAATAAATTGATTTACTTTTAACTTATATGCACGTAATATAAAAATGCTGTGATTCGGAGGGTGGTTCAACATTTTGATTAATAAGCACTACCGATATTGTCATCAAGGCTTTCGCTGTTTATAAACAATACGGGGAAGTACATGGTTCACTAGATGTTATTTATATAATTAATTATAATTTATTTTTATCCTCAACGATCTTCAAATAGAAATTAAATACACTCATCAAGAAGCTTTGAGCACAAACAAAACAATAAACAAACAACCTTATACGACAAAATCGTTGCAAGGAAATGTTTGATAACATTAAATACAAAATTCGGATTCTCACGATTCCAGCACGATAGCAAATATTAGGTCCTTACATATGAAATTGACGTTTAGTATGGGAGGAACATAAAGCCGATTTTTTTTATTATAATATATTTATTTAATCAAAGTATGTACCATTGCTATCTATGCACTTTTGCCATCTCATAGGTAGTTCATCGATCCCTTTACTATAAAAACCATTCGGACGGGAATCAATAAAATCTATGAAGGCGGTTTTGACTGCCCCATCGGAGTTGAATTTTTTCCTTTGCAAGAAGTTATCCAAATTTCGAAAATAATGGTAATCTGTTGGGGCAAGGTCCGCAGAGTACGGTGGATGTCTTAGACATTGCAATTGAAGCTCCTCTAGTTTGGTAGCCGTCTGTTGTGCAGTGTGTAGTCTAGCGTTATCATGAAGCAGCAGTGGCCTAGAGCGATTAACCAGCCTCGGTTGTTTAGCAGCTAGCTTTTCCATCATGGTTTGCAGTTGCAGACAATAGACATCTGCCGTAATAGTCTGGCCAGATTTAAGAAAACTGTAGTGAACGACACCAGCACTAGTCCACCAAACGCTCACAAGTAACTTTTTTGGAGACAATTTTCGCTTGAGGCATGGTTTGGCTGGTTCGGCAGGGTTCAGCCATTGCGATGAGCGCTTCCGATTATCGTACAGGATCCACTTTTCATCACAGGTAATGATTCGATTTAAAATCCCTTCATTATTGTGCCGGTTGAGTAATGCAACGCAGCAGTCAATGCGCGTTTGTTGATTTGCTTTACTCAATTCGTGAGGTACCCACCTTTCAAGTTTTTTCACCTTACCAATTTGCTTCAAGTGGATTAAAACAGTTTTATCACTAACACCGCAGCCTGCAGCTAACTCGGATGTGGTTTGCGATGGATCCGCTTCCACAATAGCCTTCAATTTTTCATTATCAACTTTGGTCTCCGGCCGTCCACGGGGCTTGTTCTGCAGGTCGAAATTTTCAGAACGAAAACGTTGGAACCAAAAACGCACTGTGTTTTCTTTTGCGGCACCGTCGCCATACACATCATTAATCCTTCGAACCGTTTCTGCAGCACTGGTGCCACGGTGGAACTCGTACTCGTTAATAACGCGATATTTCAAGTTTTTCATTTTATAAACTGAGTGACGCAAAGAAAAAAACAATTGAGGAAAAAACAAATGAATTATAATTTTCAAAACACAAATACATGAGTAAATAGCTGTATAAATTTGGATTTGGAATTCCTAACCAATGAGAAGATATTTGAGATCAAATTTGCCAGTACGGAAAAACGTCAATTTCATATGTAAGGACCTAATATAACCTAAGAAGAAGAAGAAACAATTTTCCAAGGAAGATAAAAAAAAGGTTACGTCGGTTATGACGATTGTCATACAAAGATTAGAAAAATTCTCAGAAATAGCCCGACGAAATGAGTGGATTGTACATATTGGACAGAGAAGATTCAGAACTTTTATCTAAAATTATCGATTCATCTCTGTTTTGCACACTGTTTATCAGCATAAGTAAATTGTTGGATTCGGCGCAAACCCTTCTGCTTACTATTTCGTTACATTATTAATGCGAGTAATTAATAATAGAATAATTTCATCCCCTATCCATAAAATAATCAACTGTACCTGTACAGCGAAACGGGATTAAATTTAATCTATTAGAATTACGTTTTTAAATCTATTAAAATGTAAAAATAATTAATATAATAAGCTTGGTTTATCGCCAGTTAATATTTGGTAAAAACCAACCGGTTTCGGAAACAACGTTCCTTCGTCAGGGTATACTTAATACTAATTAAACTTTACAAATAATAAACAATCGTACCTCGGTGTCAAGTGTCCAAATGGGGGTAAATAGTGGGGGGTGCGAAAGAATGCCCACTATTTACCCCCATTTGGGTGCTTGACACCGAGGTATGATTGTCTATAATTTGTAAAATTTATTTAATATTACGTATACCCTGACGGAGGAATACTGTTTCTGAAACCGGTTGGTTTTTATCAAAAACTAGCAGCGCCCGCGCGGCTTCCCACGCATAGAATTTTAGTACACTGTTTGGATCGAAATAGAACTTTCGCGAACCTTCTAGAACGTTCTCCTTCAAGAACTTTCAAGAAATTTATTGAATGTACAGGAACCTTCTAGACGCATCGACACATTTCACCGCTCAGTTTAGAACCTTTTAGAACTTTCGGGAATTTTATAGAACCTTCTCCTTCCAGAACTTTCTAGAGATGGTTTTTACGGAACCTTCTAGACTCACCGACACAGTCGGCGCGCCTATTTTGAAACAATCTGAAGCATTTGCTGCCTACCCATAACAAAACAATGTGCTAGAAAGCACATTTTCGTCATCCACTCCCGCCCACGTACAGCCACCCCCACCAAACTCGCATATTTTCGATGTGACACCAAGGGCTATCCACCACCATAACCACCGGTGGGTGGTTGTGGCTGGTTGTGGAGAAAACTAGGCGGGTAGGGAAACACGGGTTTCTTTATATATATATATATATGTTAAATCGAAGGCTTTCACGGGTACAATATGTGTTAGTTCTAACTACT
>JADDOH010010804.1:0-14101 GCA_016648135.1 Agrypnia vestita
ACAAGTACATATAATAGATTGCTGTTGTGTTAATTTAGATTGCTGTTAAAGATTCAAGTGCATATTATAATAGATTTGTGTAAAATTTAGATTAGTGTAAATTGCAGTTAAAAAGATTCAAATAAAAATTCAGATAAAATAAAAAGAGAAGTTAAAGTAGTGAGAAGAAAATGATTGTAAGTAGTAAGAAGAAGAAGAAATACATTGCAGTTAAAAATATTCAAGTACAATTTATGGGTTTGTATAAATTGAAAAGAGAAGTTTAAGTAGTAAGAAGAAATGATTGTAAGTATTAAGAAGAAGAAGAAATAGATTGCAGTTAAAAAGATTCAAGTACATATTATAGATTTGTGTAAATTAAAAGAGAAGTTTAAGTAGTAAGAACAAAAAGAATAATTTATTATCCATTTCCATTTCGTTGAGATGTAAATAATTGTATCAGCGTTGTCCTATACACAGTTATACTATCAGCAAAAATGTCAGCCGCCTCTGCATGTTCATTCCCTAATGAGTGTAATCTGGGAATTACAGAGTTTGCTAATGCATTAGTTCTGACATTTCAACTGTAATAGAATAATGCACTGTGTCTTGATGACCTCGATGGGGCAAAGTCGATCAGACTAACAATTTGGGGGCAATCAATCATGCTATTTATGATCCTATACAGAAATATTAGGTCTGTCACGATACGTCTCACAGACAAGTTTAATATTTGAAAATAACTAAGGAGATATTCATAATTGATATCTTCCAAGCGTATATATTAAATTTATTTTCATCATATTTGTAAATTTTGTATTGTAAAAATATAAAAATGAAAAAATATAACTCAAAACTAACGTATACCCAAGCGTTTATTTTTGTTTAGTGTCTTAACAAAAACAATAGATTAATAAACGCATACGAAAATATGATTTATGTGAACGATTCTAACACTTTTTTACGGACGTAACGGGGGACGAAATTATAAAAGGGAAAAAATCTTCCTGTATGTTTATCTTCCTTTATGTCAGAAAAGTCTGTCACCCTACATTATATTGTATATTTCGACACTTTGTATGTAAAATGTGGAAAATTAAAAATAAAGATTTTATTGACAGATGTCAATTGATTCGCGCACTGCGCATGCGCGTCTGACCGAGAGTCTAAACTCATATTTTCGCTCAGAATTCCTGACAGATTTCGCTTAATCCAAGTTGAAACAACCCGTTTTTGAAAAAAAGTTACTGAAAACTCGACTTTAAAATTGCTTTAAACCGGACCTGACGGCCGGTTGTTTGATCGCGAGTAATGTTTAACCATAATGCAGAATATTGGAGAAACATAGAGTTGTGAAAAAATGGATTGTTTGATCGCTGGTTTATTTGACCATCGCAAGTACATGAAAAATTCATATTTTTGTCCAATATTTAACCTACTTGGTAGAGTTAAGACGGGATTAACATAAAATTAATGGCGGACATAAAACAGCTGTTACTACTCTGTCGAACTGATACTTTGAAATATTCAGTTTGTATGTTTCTGTAATTAATGATCAAATACAGCATTACTTCAAGCCTGGCGACGAGTTTATTGGCAAAAATTTAAATAAAAAAATCTAAATTTTTAATTTAAAAAATCAAAATACCAATAAAAATCAAAAAAAATAAATTATTAGGCAGATTTGGAAATATCTCGGATACCATGATGTGACAGTGACATTGTTCAATTTGTGACGTTTTCGACACAAATTTAGCGACAAACAATGAAAATTTAGGTATAAATTACGTATAGATTAGTTAGGTATAAATTATATATAAGCTACGATCAAAGATCAGTATATGAAATATTATTATAGGTATGTATTATATTCCACATCAAACTAGACGTGTGTCGAAAGTTTTGAAATAAAATGCATTCCTAGCCACCCATAATTTAATTTAATTTTTACGTAGATGAATTATCAAATTACTTTTATGACAATATTATCAACCACAGTTGTATATAGATGTTTGCATAGGGATAAAATTGTAAACTGTTATATTATGGAAGGTTTTGTCTCTCATTATTCGCTGAAATTCCGCGATTAGAGAGTTATGTTAAAACGTTATCTCACAAAATAAAATCTGAAAGCACTTTCTGTTATTTTTAATCGGCACCAGTAGCTGAATGTATATTGTACATACCTAATCTAAAATATATTCACAGTTAATACATGTTACATCTGAGTTTGCAATGACAACTCAGATTACCTACTTACCTACCTATAGCATCACTTTGCTTCTCTCACTCCGATAAAACTGGAGATGGAAATATTAACGCAAATAACCGGTGTTTCAATTTTCGTTTTCAGATAAACCAATGAAGAAAGTATCCAAGATGTAAACATGAAATATATCTTACAGACCAGGAAAAAACTTACGGACTCTGTTTTACGCTTCCATTGATATGACGTACGGAGGTTGTATTGATGAAAAGATGTTAACATGACCAAAATTCATCACTTACCAAAAAAGTTACAAAGTGACTCTTTATTAGTTGTTTCGACTAACAAGTAATTCGTATATCGAAAATGGCAGCAGTGTCAGTGTGATTGACTTGACACGAAGAATTAAATTGATACACTCAATAGTTCGAAAGAGAAAACAGTAAATAGGTTATATGTATTATCATCTATACCTATAAAACTCAATATCTGTCTGTCTGTTCTCTATACAAATCCACACCGTTTGTCCGATTCGATTCAAATTTTGCATAAGTACTTATGCTTTGACCCCTATTCTCATACCCCTTCCCCGCCCCTGACATATTTTCCAAGCAAATCTGTACCGTTTGACCGATCAGACTCAAAATTTGGAAACTTATTCTTTAGGACTCGGCGTTACTCGCCGATAGGCGATATTTTCAAAATTTGGAAAATTATTCTTTAGGACTCGGCAGGTAACATAGGCGATATTTCCCCCTATTCTCATACCTCTTCCTCTCCCTCTGACACATTTTCGATACAAATCTGTACCGTTTGACCGATCGGACTCAAAATTTGGAAACTTATTCTTTAGGACTCGGCGGGTAACATAGGCAACATTTCCCCCTTTTCTCATACCCCTTCTCCTCTCCGTGACATATTTTCGATGCAAATCTGTACCGTTTGACGGATCGGACTCAAAATTTGGAAAATTGTTCTTTAGGACTCGGCGGGGAGCATAGCCGATATTTCTCCTCTATTATTTTACCCCTTCCCCTCCCCCTGACATATTTTCGATGCAAATCTGTACCGTTTGACCGATCGGACTCAAATTTTGGAAACTTATTCTTAAGATCCGTTGAAATTTCCCCTCTATTCTTTTAGCCTTTCCCCTCCCCCTGATATTCGATGCAAATCTATACCGTTCGAATCGAAACTTTGTTTACCTTCACAAATTTATTTTAAACTTAATCCTTAGCCCGTGCAACGCCGGGTATGAACAGCTAATTATAGCATATAGGTACTTTTACTACCTACATAATATATTACTTTTCCCATATAAAAATATTTACTTTAAAGTAGGTATTTTTAATTTTTACTATCTATATTACCTTTCCGAGACATCCATAGTATATTTCTTGTTATATGTTATTAATATAAATTATTTAACATTATTTAATAATAGCAAAATAACTTTGTGATACCATTATTTATACTAATAAAATGCAAACACCAGTGCCGGTTTTAGCACTACCAGCGCCCTGGGCGATATTTCTACGGCGCCCCCTATTTGCAATTCAATTCCATACGAAAAAAGGCAATGGGTATAATGAAATAACCGTTTATAAAAAAAAACTATTTATTTAAAAAAACTAATAAAATTTCAATTTTATAGTCTTTCTATCGGAGGAATTCTTTTATTAGGTTATCAAAATCGATGTTTTCAGCAATTTCATTTTCGATTAACAAAGTTGCTAAGTTTTTCAATCTCGATTGAGATATTGTCGATCGCAGATAGGTTTTTATCAGCTTAAGCTTACAAAAACTCCTCTCTCCACTAGCAACCGTTACAGGTATAGTCAATAATATTCGCAATGCTATCCACGCATTTGGATACAGTTCTTGTAAGTTGCGATCATTGATAAAACTTAAATCATAAGCAGGGGTAATCACATTCTGATTAGGCAAAAAAGATTTCAGGCTTACGAGTTCATCACACAACATACAACCATCTATATCAGATTTAGAGTCTACAGTTAATTTCAATTCGAGATCACCACAGAGTTTGACAAGGTCGGGTTTTTCCGGAATATCTTTTATATTGTACAAAAAAGACCAAGATTCCGAGTACTCATTTATCTGTTCAAATCTTTCATGAAATTAATGTAGTGTCTAAGAGAAAGTTGAATAATTCAACCTCAAATTTTTGTCTGGAGAAGTTATAGGCTCGTCGCGGGCAGTTTCACCAGCTTGACGCTTAACAAATCGAATTCACGTTGTGGCTCTAAACACAGGTTCAATTTCTAGTTTTTCAGTCAATTCCTTCGCAGTTAAAATGGCGCTTTTAAAGCCTGTATTCCTATATTCTTTCAAGAAAGTGCAGCATTTTTTCAACATTTCTGTACTTTTACTGAGATCTATATCTGTTGATTGTAGAGATTTACTAATGACATTAATTTGAAAAAGTATGTCATACCAAACAACCAATGAAACTATGAAGCTAAAATCTAGAACATCAGTTTTGTGAGTTTCAATATCCAAAGTAATTAAAGCGTCATGGATGGCACTTATTTGATAACAGACTGCTTTAACACTGCTTATTCTTGCTTCCCAACGTGTGTCACTGAGCTTTATTATAGTATATAATCCCAAGCGATCGGTTAGAATTTTCCAACGATGAATAGAAGCTGAAAACAATGTGAACAACCTCTGAAGTACCCCAAACAAAATGACTGATTTTACGGATGACTTAGCGGCATCGCATAGTATAAGATTGTAGCTATGACAGCCATAAGGTAATAAACAGCTAAGGAATTTACGTCCAGAATCCTCCTCTGAACCCCAATATTTTTACCCAACCCTTTTATATTCGCCCCGTTGATCCTCACCCTGACCCCTACAGTTGTTCAATTCCAGTCTGTGTTTATTTCAAACATCAATAATAACTTCAGACAGTTTTTTACCATTCGATTCATTTACAGGTATAAATTCTATGAAATGCTGTTTTACGGATATTTTATCGTCATCTGATGATAAATCAACACAGTTTTTTACCAGTCGACTCATTTACAGGTATAAATTCTATGAAATGCTGTTTTACGGATATTTTATCGTCATCTGATGACAAATCAACAAATCGTATTGTCAGTGAAAGTTGTTCTACATGATTAATGTCCGGAGTACAGTCAGCTATAATAGAATAATATTTTGATTTCTTTGCGCGAGATATGATTTCTGACTTTACTTTTTCACCCATCAACTCTATTAATTCATTTTGAATGTCTTTTCCGCAGTAGTAGTCTGAAACATCACTTTCCATTATTTGGCGTATATAGTTTGTCAGAAGTATCTCTGAACGCCATATTGTTTTCAGCTAAATGAAGTGTAATATGCATCAATCTAGACAAAACATTATTCCATCTTGTAGTTTCCTTTCTAATCAAATTTTGCTCTTGGCAATCTATTGTTTTTCCTGTTTTTAATCGTAGTTCGGTATCAATCCATGAAAGGTAAAACTTCTTATGTGAAGTGCTATTTTCATGATTTTTTAACATTTCAGACAAGTGTTTCCAGTTGTTGTATCCTTCAGATACTAAACTTGACGTTGAGCTACTATCAAATAGCCGGCAACAAAAACAATAAACTCGATCCTTAGAAACGGAGTATATTAACCAACGACGTTGAATTTTTTCGTTTGCTAGTTTTTTTTAATGAAATGAGAATTAGAGAAATGTCGCCCTGTATCATTTTTCGGATAATTATTAATGTGAGTTTACACTGGGCCACTAGTTATTATATGATCAATTATTTTGCTATTTCGAATGAGTGGCCAAGTGGCTGGATGCGTTATATTCAGGACAACAGTACTAACGTCATCTAGCATTTGTATTTGTTGTACATCACCAATGGAGTCATCCAGCAGATATCTGATCTGACTTGTCAGACCTGTAGCGCCCCTTAATATCCGGCTCCCTGGGCGGTCGCCCAATTGCGCCCTACCCTAACTCCGCTACAGGCAAACACTTTAAATTAAACCACTATTTATTGAATAATCAACATGTTTCCTATTTCGCAATGGTCCCTTACACAGAATAAAACATATACAAAAAATTGAAACTGGAAACACAGCAACAAAAATAAACATATGGTACCTAGTTGATTAGTATATGGGATTATAATAAACTAGCTGTTCGTACCCGGCGTTGCACGGGTAAAGGATTAAGTTGAAAATAAATTTGTGGGGGGAAAAAAAGGTTTGATTCGAATGATATAGATTTGCATCGAAAATATGTCAGGGGGAGGGGAAGGGGTATGAGAACAGGGGGGAAATGTTGCCTATGTTACCCGCCTGGTCCTAAAGCATAAGTATGCAAAATTTTAATCGAATCGGACAAACGGTGTGGATTTGTATAGAGAACAGACAGACAGACATTGAGTTTTATAGGTATAGAAGTAATATAGGCAGTAAAAATTACATACGAAACAAGTTATGTAGGTTAAAAAACATATATACAACTTCCAAAAATTTGATAGATGTGGTAGAAATGTGGACGTTGCAATTTGTAAAGTGATCACTTGAGTCAGCTGTACGATAGGTCGTAAGCCCTATGAATACCCAAAAAAGACTTCCATATCTACTTTCCCACAAAAATATAGCTACGTTTCTACGAGACATCTATAAAATCCAATATCGCGTTCTTGAAAAATTTGGACATGCTCAAAATATTCTAAATAACAAGAAATAAATAAAATAACTGACTTTGTGACATTTGTGCACGTCTTAGTATATTTGTAACATTTTTTTTCTTTCTGTCAATGTTCAATTCAGTCTAGTCTCTTGAGGTTTTTCATTGTATAATTGTGGGACATAAAAGCAAAGAAGCGATATTTGAAAAATTAAAAAAATGTTTTGAAAGCAGTCACCGAGGATTACTAATAAAGAATGTACCTACTAAATTATAGTTTTTATGTATCTTTCCCTTCCAAAATCATGTTTCCTTTAAATATATTATAGGCTATATTTCCTATGAAATTTCGAATTCAGTATTTTCTAAATTAATAATCCACAATGATTGCATTTTTTTTATATTGCTGTCTTTGCTTTAATAAGTACCTACCCCACAATTATAATCCTTTGTAAATTTTTTCAACTTAAATATAATATACAGAATAGTTATGATATTACCTGTCTGTTTACTTTTTAATTTTATCTAATGTCCATCAGAGTACCGGGTCACAATGGACCCCTTGCTCTTTCTTCATTATGTTGGGTGAGGGATTAAATTACCTCACTTACAGGGGTTGGAGTTGGTGAGTAGTGTGGGGGTTGTTTACTGCGGAGTTGGCGCAGGAAGGGGGGCGGGAAGACCATTTTGGGTCTCCTGAATTTTCTGGGGATTTTCTCGTCGTAGCGCGACAGAGTGTTAATGGTGGGGTTGGAGTGAGTAGGCATGCCTGCATAGAATCGTTCGGCGGTTTGTCTGATGAATTCCTTTATGGGAGGAATGCCCGAGTCGTGGTGTAGTTGTTTGATTCTAATCCAACGTGGCGCATCCAGGGCTAGCCGGATGGCTTTGTTTTGCAAAATCTGAAGTTTGTTTATGTGCATGAGTGCGGCGTGACCCCAGACGGGGGCTGCGTATATGAGTATGGGCCGACTTAGGCCCGGTTGTTTCAAGTTCGATCAAAGTAAGCGGTCGATAAAAGCATAGATTTTTACGAAAACGGATCGTCTGATTGGTGGAGAACGTAAAATTTCAGTTTAAACTCTACGCTTACTTTGATCGAATTTGAAACAACCGGGCCTTACGTGCCTGTACATGTTGCCCGTCGCACGACGGGTTTACAAGTGAGATTCCAATGAAATCCTACATGTAAAGATGAGTCTACACACACCTTCGCCCTATTTCCCGAAGACGCTGCATCTTCCCTCTACATCTACATGCTCACTTAGCAACCTATCGCCCCACTTGTTTCTTGAGGGCGGTTGAAGAAGACAAACACTGTGACTATTTAATCTCTCTCTCAGGCCAAGGCGCACCCGTGCGCCCTAGCGCGACTGTGCCCAGGGGCCACGGGCGCATATATCCGACGGGTATGTAATTAATTATTTCTCGAAGGCCGCGTATCGAATTTAAAAAACGTAATTTTTTTCTTTTTAATATTTTAAATCAACAATCAAAACAGAAGTTTTTCTGCGGTTAAAATCGTATAGAAAAGTTGTAGATGTTGCCCCGAACGCATGTTGCGCAATCGAAATTCAAATATTCCGTCATTCAAGATCACGCACAAAGTGCGCGGGAAATAAGATTTATTTTTTCGATTTCGATTTATTTGTACACGTATACACAAATATATACGATATGTTTTGCGATATTTGTCAGTTTTTGTTGGTTTGTGATTCAATTGAATACTAACAGTGATTTATTAACAAAAATACACGCAATTTTGTTGCGTTTATTTGAAATATGTGTGTGTGTGTGAAAGTGTATCATATTTATGTGTTATGAGTGCGATGTTCTGTTGTGTGCCGTGCTGTGCAACAAAATATACCACACAGAAGAAGATTATTAGGTAGGCATCAAATAATAATAGTAGTATTGTCTCTAATAAACAAATAAAAATTGATTATTATTTTTCGGAAAATGTTGCGCTGGCAACATTATCGGAATTCAAAAAAAGATTTTTTTTTACTTAAACGATAAAAAAATCATGGCGTTTCGACACTTACGATAAAATAATGTGTGTGTATTTTTTTAATATACGCATTTTTTCACGGTTTTTTCGTAAAAAAAAATCACAAAAAATTCAGAAAATATCTGGCCCTAGCCTCTATTTTATCTATGTTTTTTTGGCCCTAGACAGGTTAATGAATTTTTTCTTCCTTTTTCTATACTTCAATGGGTCGCTACAATTCACTTATCCGAAAGCACCACTGTCAATATAAGAGTTATAAAGATATAAGTATTATAGATGTTTCATACATACACAAAATACTCTATCTGCAACTCTATTACTTACAGGAGAGAGCTTAGATCATATTTTTTTTATAAATGAACCTTTTTATCTGATATTCTAACCTATACATTACTTTATAACGCCTTAAAATATTGTCACGATACGTTTTTTTGGTAGGCAAATGAAAACACTGGAAACTACTTTAGTTTAATTTATTATAAAGAATGATACTGAATACGAGTTAAATTTTAGTACCATTTCCAGGGTTAAAGAAAAAATTTAATGTTTTATTAATAACAATATATCGTCCCTTTAGAGATAAAACTCACTAACCTCGATATAGGTTAAAATGAGTTAAACATTCATATTTTTTCCATCATTATTCAAGGTAAAAATTAATAGGTGAATATTCTGTATATTTATAGTTATTTAGTTGTAAAACTCATAATTTGAACGTTTTCAATAATTTTAATATCACACATTGAATGTTTAAGCCGCATTATCTTAAAACTACTCCAATCTTACTTAGTGAGTTTTACCTCTAAAGGTAAAACTTAAGTAACATTGGAGTAGTTTTGAGGTAATCCCTTTAGAGGGACGATATAATATGAGGTTTGCTGACAGATATTAAGTATGTCTGATCTGATTTTAATACTATGTATTATCATTGGCGACATCTTTATCATGTAGTTTGGAAAACTATTTTAAGGATGTAACTTGCAGTGATGAGAGAGCCCGTGGTTCGTATGAGCCATACATAAACTTGCACGAATACGTTAATCGTCATTTGAATTAAAATAGGTGATGAAAAAAACAAAATTGGTTTATATATAAATTATATTTATTTCAATAATACATTAAATTATTTATTATATACTGCATAGGCCTTAGATCAATAAATAGATCCTATTGCGAAGAATAAACAATACTATTGAAAGGTTCTAATACCCACAACAATAGACCTGTTTTATTTACCTTTAATTAAATTCAGTAAAAAATGCGTTTTTTATACACCTTACAAATAATAATAGAATTAAGATTTAACAAACAATTTCATTGTCATTTCAGAGAGTTCTAATTTTTTAAGTAGCAATACCTATTTTTTCACATTTCGATCACAAGACGGTGCTTATTTTCATTTAAATTATTTTAGAATGTAAAACCAATTTCGCAATTACTGATCACAAATATGATTATTTTACTAGTGTTAAGAAATGACAATGAATATTGAATTGTTTTAGGCTGAGTACACGTTTTACTATTCTTTTTAAATTGATTTATTAAATAATCGGAACAATTACATTACATTGACAATAGAAAAAAATGTATAATCTCTAATCCGCTCATAAATGTTCATCGCGTGTTTAACAAGACTTAAATACAGGTTTTTTAGAGGTATCTATCTATACATAATAATTATTGTTTGTAATAATAACAACTTTACAATAGTCTTTCATCGAAAAAATAATATTTGAACACTTGTAATAAAAAAACATACACGATAGATCTCTTACATTAATTCTATCTTTATAACAAAAGTGCTTAATATACATGTACAAAGTTCTAGTTCTTATTTCAAATCAATCAAAAACACAACCAAATTAGCAATAACATTCTCAAATACCTTTATAAAACTTATGTGATTTATTGTAAGAATAGGAAAATATAAATTAATAGCTATAATTTTATTGCAGCAAGGCATATAGGTACACTTTTGAAGTAGGTATATTAATTAAAAGATGTCACACACAACAACAAAATGTAATATTATTTACTAATATCGTACCAAGAAACTGAAAATATTGTTTCCGTTAAAATATTGAATATCAAAAAGACACCAAGTATCGAAAAATTGAAACTCAGTGTTATTCCATAACGCGCATTTATCCAAGATTTGCATGAATGTTTTCAAATGCTTTATTTTACTTTTTTACTGTATTTTGTTATGTATTCTTCTTAGAGACATTTTTGAACATTTAAGAATTTTAATACGATTATTTTTTAACATTAAAACTCATTCACCATATTATGAGTAATGAATTTATGATTTTGCTTTTAATCAGGAATGTGAGGATTCTTTCCTTCACAATTATCTTAAATCAATCGAGCTTGTTTGCGCAAAGTTCAAATATGAGCTATTCGGATCGTTATAATGCGTTTACACAGGTGAAATTTGGAGAACTTTAGTCTCGGCGGCAGCGGTTGATATAGTACCTATATCTGTTCGTCTGTTTTCACACCAAAATGCAGTCGACAAGGAATGACTCGGCATTATTGTATACCTCATTTATGCACGTTTTCATTTTAAACATGCAGACGCATACTTTTCTCTTTTAAGATAATAATGAAAAAGCACCATATTGCTTTTAGATATAAATGTGTTGTTTAGATATAACACTGATTCTCTTCTCACAGATTTTTCATTGAAGGTCGGTATACATCGTTACGTTTTTCTATTTTGCGTGCACCGGTTCATCGCCCAAATACATGGGACGATGAATCGGTGCTCAATTCTACTATTCTTTAGGCGGTTTTCAGACGAGTATCCGAGGCAAACTCATCCATGTACATGAGCTAAAATAATTTTTAAAAAGAGCTACGATCGTTTGCTGTTTGTAATATTGATTTTTTAAATATTATTTAAACATAACTATATCGAGAAATATTATGAACGCCAATATACGTGGCGAGCGAATGAAAGTTTTCCTGCACTGACTTCACATGGAGACTGCGCGATATCTGTGGGATGATGGGTATCATAGAAAAATGAGGAACATCAAAAACATGGTTTTGAGTTAAATTAAGGAAACGCGGCAACGTTTATAACAAAATAATATAATATTTAAAATGTACGTCTATTTCAATATCTTTTCAATGTACAATATTATTAATCACTATTTTCGTATTATTTCATGTAAAAATCTGAAATTCAGTTACGATGCGGTTTATTTTTTATTCTAGCATGCGACTCATTATTGTTTTAAATTTTGTCGCTCTAGGGCGCTTATATCAAGACTTAGGAGACAATTATCTATATTCCTAGACACCCCTCACCCGAGATTAGACCGAATCATTTCCAACTTTGAGGCGAGTATTTTGCATTATTATTCTATTAATATTTGTATTAGAATTTTTATTTTCTTGTACCAAACTTGAGTTAAATTGAAAAAAGGTATAAAACAGGGTTACGCTCAATAGATCAAAATCATTAGGGACACTCAATTTACGCATCCCCTACTTTCATTTTAATAATAATAAATAACTACTATATTCAAAAAAGATAATAACTATTCAATACAACATAATTACTTGTAAGATATCAATGATCTAACATTTAGAATGGAATAAAATAATGAAAAAAAGAGCTAGCATTATTGTTTACAAAAATATACGCGCCATACCATTATTTTGTATACAGATACATACATACTCGTATACATATTAAGTCAACATGCATTTTAAAGTTATGCGTACTGGATTTGTGTACGTACAATAAATGTGCGTTTCAACAGAAAAATTTGCATATACTTTGTATCTTTATGTAGGTATATATTATTTATTATATGACGAGAATTTTCTGTGCGATGTGGGTGAAAATCGCACAAAATATATATTTAAAAAATAGATCTAAAGTTAAGTTTGTAAAAACTGTTGAATTATCTGAAGTAATGGGTTCTAACCACAGCGTATAAAATTGTACAAAGTCGAATTAAACCCCTTCTTTAGGGGAAGGTACTGGGACACAGCTAAAATATATCCCCTCTCGCATACATTTATTCATGCACAACTAAATTCTCTTGTACTAATAATAGACTTTAATTTTTTTCTGAACATTCTCTTCAAGCAAGAACGTCATTTTGTAATAAAACGCGACTTACCTACAAAGACACTATTTTTTAAGAGTATCTATTCAGTTTGACCTTTTCATATTTGTTTCAAAAGTGTATATTATAGATATCTCACAGAGACGAAACTGTATTAATTTCATATTTGTTTCAAAATTTACAAGCTCTTTTTTTTTCAAACATGCCAAACGTAGTGGAACCAGCGGTGGAACAGCGTGTACCAATAAAATGATGTTAGTTCATGTCTACAAATGTGTATATTTTGTTGGTCTGTGGTTCCAACAAAGCCCGCAAAAGCAATCAGAGCCCGACAGTACTGCACCCTCAGAACATATAAATAGACTGCACTTTTCATGTCGCGCGCAGCAAACACGATCTCGCTCAACTAGCGCGGCTCGGTCGTGCACTTTCTCGTTTTTATGGCACTGACCCTCTTTTTCCAAGATAACGATATCGTAAGACAAGATGAACCGATTTATTTACGTACGCGTAAAGATTTTATGAGAAATGTCAATATTGCTATCAGTGTAGCGGAAATATTGGCTTTAATTTGAAAAAAAATTGGTGTGAAAAAATCCGACTTCAACAAACTTTTTAAATAACATTATGATAACGAAAATCAAAGAGAAAAGACTCATTATTTTGCTGTGGGCAATTTACTTTATGGAGGTACATAAAGCAGAATTTTTCTTCTAGATACAGTTTATAATAAACCCCTTCGGACATTTTCATTTCATTCAAAATTGTTGGCGGCAAAAATGTAAAATAGGTCATTTAAAAAATGTAATGTACGTAGTGCTGTAGTTGTGTAGTGAAAGTAGTGTAGTAGTGCAGGTAATTAAAAAAAATCTACTAGCTTAATGTACGTAACGCTGATGCTTAAATTTTTAAATATTGAATCCTTTTAAACATCATTGATGTTAAAAGCAAGAAAAATCTGGAGTTGGGTGTAAAAATAATTTATTATGGCGTTAATTTGTATTCGATAGTCGTATTCATCATACACGTCTAGTTCGTGTTCTTGATAATCATCATAAAAATAAGACAAATATAATTAAATATTCTCCACAGGTAATTTAATATTTACACTATAATACAAAAATTAATGCTACGTATGAAAATAAAAAATCTTAAT
>JADDOH010010805.1:0-129873 GCA_016648135.1 Agrypnia vestita
TAATATACTTCCCGCCGGGTTATAAAGTTAAACAGTGTGTTCAACTAGTTTAAACGCATATAGTAACTAGTTCGTCGTGTGAGAACTAAAGGTGGTCGATCCACTCCATACTCAGAAGAAAAACTACAGGTTTCAAGTGTTTGATTATACCTATACATAATTTACAGCAGCCAATTATTGCCAATCTATAACATTCGCAAACTATTTACAAAAAGTTACCAAAGGGATAACCAAGTGACATTAATCGAACTCAAGTGATGTAACTTTTAAAATAGGAAACACAAAGTCTGTTCCAATCCCTGTTCCTACTTACTCTTATATCCCATGAGCCTCTACTGGGCCGACCTCTGGAAGCTTAACTATAGGTAAATTAATATTCTGTATTGGACCCGACTGTGATTAAATTCCGTTATAAAGGAGTATCCATTTTGACTTTAGTGGCCACCAGGGTCATACTTGATAATTCGGCGCTGTGTTTTTCCTAAACCTTTTTACTATTGTATGTCATTGTCCCGTATGAAACCATGTTTATAAACTGTATAGTATACTGTAAAATTTGTGCCTTTTGAACTATTCTCTGTGTACTGAACTGACTGGATAACATCTTTGTAATTAAACCTCATGTAAAAACCATACAGGCCCTGTTCTTTTTATTTTGCTTTCTCCATACAATTCCCCAACCAATCTGAAAGAAAGTAACGGGAATGGACCACAACCATTGAGGCTTAGAATCCTGGTAAGATAACCCTGAACGTGGTTGGTCAGTTAGATCGTGTAGAAGAAATTCTACATATGAGAGAGCAAGTACGTTCTCGGCAACCGCGTTCAGGGGTTTATTGAAAAATTGAACATTTCAGTTTACATAAGTTTTTACAAGAAATAATTTGAAAGCACGATGTAACCGTCGACGTAATATTTCATAAATCTACTGGGATTTTATTTTCGGCCGGCTATGCGGCAATTTTTTACACATATTTAAAATCTTTTTGTTAAAGGGTGTGAAAAAAATTTCTTTTTCTTACATTCGGCAACTCATCCAAATATCTTTGTCTTTTATGACATCTTTCGGGGTTTATTTCAGAACAAAGCATTGTTATTGGCTGATTGCTTATTTATGTAGCAACTTGGCTTATTTTCGGTGCTAAAAAATTTTCCAACTTATTTTTGTTGAATGAATATATACAGATTGTAGTGTCGTGTTAAGGAATTACGTGAGATGACACCGTGTTATGATGTCTTAACGCTACAAAAGGCCTACGAGGCTTATATACTGTAGCAAAACATGTCACCAAAAATACCCACGCTTTATTACAAAATTACATAGATGTGTTGTGATAACGTAAAATAAAAGTCAGTGTCTGTCTGTCTGTTCTCTATACAAATCCACACCGTTTGTCCGATTCGATTCAGATTTTGCATACTTATGCTTTGGGACTCGGCGGGTAACATAGATAACATTTCCCTCCTATTCACATACCCCTTCCCCTCCCACTGACATATTTTCGATGCAAATCTGTACCGTTTGACCGATCGGACTCAAAATTTGCAAACTTATTCTTTAGGATTTGGCAGGTAACATAGGCTTTATTTCCTCCCCCCCTTTTACCTTTTCTCCTCCCCCTGATAAATTTTCGATGCAAATCTATACCGTTCGAATCAAACCTTTGTATCCCCCCACAAATTTATTTTCAACTTAATCCTTGACCCGTGCAACGCCGGAATATAGTCTTGCCAGGTTATTAATGTTTTCCAAATAACCCTGTATAACATTGTCGCTTCGTCAATTTTCACGTTTGACAGATATATTGGCATTTCTCATAGAAACTTTACGCGGGCGTCCCGTCTATTTCATATCTTACCAATGCAACAACCTTGTTGTAGTGAGAATAATGGATAATAATGATTGTTTAGCGTTGTATCGATATTGTCGTATCGATATTGTCGACACTATGTCGTAGGTACACATCAATAAAGCGAGGTGTTGTTTTACTTACATTGGACAGGAAACGTAAGTTAAATGAGTATTTTATTACAAATTACAGAACATAACTAGAAGCCGATTTTATACTAACGTTGACCTCAATACATTTAATTTCAAGTCAAGAATAAAGTAAGAGTATTTGGGATTAATTTTGTCTGTCCCGCATTGTAAATTGTCCCGATAAACGTCTCATCTTAATCCTTTTAGTGCCATAAATATTTTGTCAAAATATGCTAAAAATGCCAGTAAAAAAGTGCATTTTCCTAGATAATTTATATAAACACCACAAACACTTACCATTTCTGTTACAATATACTAATTTTCATAATTGTTTCAACATACTCTTCAGAAGGTTTCAAACTATGATAATAAAAACACAGAAATTGAATACTACATATTTATTTAGTAATTAATAAAATTATAGAAAATATACATATATCACTCCCGCTATCGCTCTCATAATCACTAACTCAATTTTCAAATTGTTCTGTCATTTCAACATCCATATCGGAACTTTCACTCGTGTTCGACATTTTGAAATCAAATTTAGGATTATAGATATAAATAATAATAACAGTGTTTATAGAAAAAAGTGTGACTGAAGAAAGTTAGAAAGCACTGATGCGCGCCAAAAGTGAACTGTCGAAACGAGCGCTATGGCGACGCTGGCATTTTTCGCACACCTACCTATGAGTGTAGAAAAAAGTTAGAACGCAATTTAATGAATAAAAATATGAACGCGGGAACACGACCGTCACGGACGCGCGCCAAAAGTGAGCTGTCGAAACGAGCGCTATCGTGACGCTGGCATTTTTCGCACACCTACCTACGAGCGCCACGGCGCTTTTCGGCACTATAAGGGTTAATACTGTATCGACATAGATTGACTTATTTAAATTACGATTTAGGGGATAGCAATAGGTACTTATTTTTGTCACTGATAAATAGTTTTACGATCTTCACATTAATTATTTATCTGGAGTTAATATTTAAGTACTATATTTAATATCACCAAAGTCGTAACTATTAGGTTAGATAATGTACATAATATATTGGGAAATACAATGTGGAACTGCCCGCTTGTATTATACCTAATTATGTAAGATATATTATTCTTAAATAAGATATATCTTCAAAGAAAAAATATAGCTATATTATAACTTGTAATTTTTATACTTTTACAGTGAAAAACAGTAAGTATATCTATATAATGTTGACTGAAGGTACTCAAGTACTCAATTGTAGAATATATGTATCAGTTGATTATTTATATACTATTTCGTGCAAAAATTAATGATAAATTATATAGATATTCTATACGTACTCTTTTTTATTACAAAAAAAAATCTATAATAAAAATCTGCTATTGTAACCTACTGAATACTGACAACAATACAAAGGCGTCACGCGACGCAGGGTCAGTCATCCGTAATCGCATTCTATCTCTCTCTCGATGATTCTGATTACGTACTTAAATGATAACATTCGATTACGTACCAAAAGACTGCATTGGAATCGTCTAGGGTCTAGAACCCTCTAGAACAAATCTCTTTAGAAAAAGGAATTTATCAATAAAAGGCGTCACGCAAAGCGGGGCCAGCAATTCGTTCATGACAGTGACAATTGTAACATCTCAGCTTTAGAACGAGTGCGACCAGTGAATCGTGGCGGTGATATTACAACACTCGATACTACCAACAGAGCAAGCACAGTAGTGATACGAACGAAAGTGAATAAAGTTATACCGGGGCTAGAAGTTTCTGCGTGCGAACATTGAACTGAGTTTACTAGAACGTGATCAAAGCAATAGAAACAGCGTTAATTAGTGCGAAGTGCGAATTAAGAAACAGTACAATAATAAGTATGTGAAATATTCGGGAGACAATTAGCGATTATAAAATTAAGATGGGTACTACAATTTAACTCGTGTCTAGTGACTTTATTTGGAAATAAATTTAGTTTAATTGATTTCTAGTGCTTTTATTTGTCTCCCAATGCCACGTCCCGTGATAATATCTAAACAATTTTTAATTCAATGTTTTATGCTCATTTTTGATGTAAAGCTGCTCGTCTCAGCAAAGGATTAGATATCCTAGTGAGATATATTCGTGTTTATACGTATGTATTAAAATTCAGGATAAATATGAGTCATAAATAAACATGTATACCAACTTACATATTTTGAAAAAAAAAAATATACATTTATATGACAGAATATTATATGCCAAAGTTTGAATAATATGGTAAAAATTGTGATAGGATATTATGTAACATATTTATTATACTTTTTTTCAAAATATGTGTTTACCTACAATTCATTCAAAATACGTCAGACATGACATGTGTAGTAATACAAAAATAAAAAAAATAGTGTCATTTGAACATATACAGCCCCCAAAATTCAAAAATTCCGCGTAGGTACCAAGGTATTACTTTCAAACTTCGCACGTAAAAGTGCGCTACAAGATGGCCGTGTACATATCCTCCAAAATGGAGGCACAACTGTCTAAATACACCACGAATGATTAATGTTGCCATTACCGCGATTGATCGAAACGCGCGAGAAAACTTTCCAGCGCTTTTGAATTTAATTTATAATGACCGCCCGACGCTTTACGGTCCTACCCGCCGGCGCGGCGACTGGCGAGATAAAATATTCACGCTGAAATATCAAAGTCGGTGTGTGCGGTGCTTAAGAATGGTCTACAGAACGAGAAACGACGGCAACACCCGGACTCCGCATGAAAACTGTCAAGTCTTTTGCGCTTTGTTCGAATCGCCCGCCGTCAACATTCGGAGCTTTTTATTAAAAGTGACAGCTTGAAGGGTGTGGGTAGCTCGAGGCGTCGCGTATCAGTTATGAACCAACGACAAACTGAAGCAAAACGTGGGAAGGTTCTTACATCTGCACAAATATAATGTTTTTGTTGTTTTAACCCTACTTTTGCCGACATTCGTGCAAGGTATAAAGGTAAGAATAAAAATGAGTTCCATTTTCTTATAAAAAAAAATATCTAAGGCAATACCAAACCCGTCTCTGCGAATTAAGCAAAGAAGGCAATGCCTAGGGGTAATACCCTCGAGGGGTAGCAAAAATAGATTGAAAGTGAAAAAGTTTCATTCCATTTCTTTTTAACGGTTGAGAAGTACGAGTATGTACTGTCTTAAAAAACAAAGTATTATTAAAAACGGTTTTTTTTGCAGAAATCAACTAAATAAACCGTAGGTTCACACAATGATATAATAAACAGTGGAAGCGTTATAAACGTGAAATCTTGGCAACTCAAAAGTAAGGTAATTGCCTTATTGCATTCATTATCGAACGAACCTTCTTTGTGATCGGGCGCGACGCTACGCCGAAAAAAAGTCCCGGGGAAAAAACGAACAGAGTATCGTACACTATTGTAAGAATAAGTATGTTATTTTAGTCACCGTGACCTCAAATTACCTGATTTTTCTGTCTACACGCAGAGCGTTTGTGAAATAAGTGTGCCGTGATTTGTTGTCTTTTTCAGTGCAATGTTTGCTACATATGAAAGCCGGCAAGTATGGGAATAACGTGTCTATATTTAATGCGTCAATGGGTTCACACATAAAATGTCGTTGTTCTCTTATCTATCTGAAACTCGGTCAATACGTCTTTATTCCTCCCGATCTTGGTGTACTATGTTAATTACAGCATTTTATGGCGGTTTCACTGACCACGCATATTCCACGGTCGCCACGGTTTCTTATATCTCTATTAACAAACTGTTGACCCGTCATTGCCTGGAAACAAATATGGTTCCAGAACGTGCGAATGGCGATGACGGAGAACAAAAAGAGGAGTTCTAAGGAGAGATTACAGGCTACGCCGTGGTGGCTTCAGTTGGGTCTCCATCTTCGGATAGGACGGACCTCCACTGCATGCCCGGACATTCTGTATTTGTGTTATTTTACTCATGTAGAATTTAACATACTTTACTACATGTTGTATCATTTTCACTCAGCTCCCAAAGCTTTTCTCCGGTGGGAATATACATCTACATACAAAACTCTCTTTCATTCTACAAACTCTTATGTTCCTACAAATCCATCTAAAATACCGTCCTATACCGTCCACGTCCCACGTTCCACATCCACAAGTTTCACAAGAAACCTTTCATTCTGGTAATACGTTCGAAGTAAACAAGTATGCTTCTCTTTCATGTTGTCTAAAGTTTTTCGGTAATCATTGATTTACCTTTGGAAGACAGAGATGTTTTTGCGTCTGGCAACCCGCGGAATACAGAAGGGAGGGCATCCAACAAGTTCATTTTTTTATATCTCAATGTACATATTTCCATTCCATACAACGTTACAGAGAACATTAAACATATCACTACATTGTTATATGGAACAAATAAACTTTGAAGAACATTCTGGACATTCACTGATGATTCCAGACTTTCTGACAAAAGATCCTACCTGGACCAACAGGACTAAACTTCACGGACATCAAGCAATTATAAAAAAAAACGATTTCATATATTATGTATCTTAGTATTTCAGTTTCATCTACATATCGACGGCTCCTACGTATAATATCGTAACCCACAAATCGACGATTTTGAGTTTTTTGTGTTTTTCATATGTATTTTATTATATCTTTAATTCCAAGAAAGGAAAAAAAATATATAATAAAAAAACGTTATTCATTGCAAAATATTTTTTTTTCTTTCTTGGAATTAAAGATATAATTAAATACATATGAAATATATATACAAAAAACTCAAAATCGTCGATTTTTGGGTTACGATATTATACGTAGGAGCCGTCGATATACATTGTGTCATAATCGCTATTATATTTCGATTCACCAATATATTATAATAGTCTAGGTATCAGTTTTTGAGCAATTTTGTTAGTCTATAGACATATGATAGAAGGGCATTTTGTCGTTTGCCTAAGGACAAGAAATTACCAAGGGTCGGCCTTGAAAAAAACCTTAGATTAGTGACTTCCTTAAGTGAAGAAACTCCCTTAAAAAATTTTAGAATGCAACCCATACTATTTGTTATCGTTCCTCTAATAATTTTTTGTCAATAATGTATTAGGTGTTAACATTAATAGTGTCCGTTTTTTGTTTTCAAATTTTAAAATACGCGCCAAAAATAAAACAAATTTGTAAATGTTGTATTTCATTCAAGGGAAAATTTTCTGTCCTACATGAAATTGTATTTACTTCTACGTAATATTAGTTATTTTATTAACAGTCAAAACTTCAAGTAGACAAAAGTGAGCTCTTTCTTTACCTTCTTCTGTTGGAATGACGAATACGTCGAGTCAAGACTGATGGTTTCTATCGCAACCACATGAAAAGGGCACATGGAAACCTTGTAGAACGTTGGAAAGAAGTCAGTAATAAGCGAGCCATTTCATGTTCCGCCGAATGGCCAAGGTTTAGAATAGCACCTTTATCTGCCGGCAGGGGAAATATAAAAAAATGTTAAAATATTTTAATAAAAGTCTTTATTACTATAATGGGTGTCGGCTATAAATAAGTAAATACTTATTTTTTAGGAACCGGCATATACAAGTACCGTCATTTTGACGTTTCTAATATTATTTTAAATCTAATTTCTATTTTTATCACTGTTAACTTTTTTTGTTTCATATTTAATTATTTTTTTGATACTTATTACATAGATACATATGCCAAACTGCACAGCAGTTTTACTACCCTTTATGCTACACTGTACATCCACGAGATGTTCCTGACTAAATTGCCCGAATAAGTTACCCGAAGAACTTTCGTCGTGGGTTAATTTTGTAGTGGTGTGCAGCCCGGACAGTTGCAGTACCTACCGGCTGAATTATTCATGTTCGATACGAACAGAAGCAGATTCACATTTGCGACCATTCGATTGAGGATTTTTTTTTTCTAGACTTTTGCGAATCTTTTGCGAATTTTTTTTACGATCCGAATCGGGTTAATCGTTCTGTCCCGAGAACGCTTTCTTCATTCAACATTCCCTCCCTGCGACACGGATTCCACCCAATTCCACCCCTACACGAAGCGTGTAGCCAACATAAAAAAGAAATAGTTCTCGCAAGGTTTTTTGAACAAGACAAAGGGAGTTGTTTTTATATAAGGAATTACGAACAGGTATAAAAGTGTCCCGTGAGGTTACCGGAAAATTTCTTATGTGTCGTTTTTCTCAAAAGACGACTAAAAATCAAAAAACACTGATGTCAAATCAAATAGTGTAATTTTTTATTATTTTCGATATACAATAAACAATGTGTTTATCTATTTATTGAAATCATTTTACTACATAAAGTAAGTGGTGTTTTTTTAGGTATAGATATTTAATGTTTAATAAAAATCGTGGTAATTACCATGTTGGTTTTATTGGGAAGGTAGTTTTATGCCTTATTCAAGTATGTATTGAAATTCGGTTGTTTTTCAAATTCAAACACTTTTTCCAGCCACAGCCAACTTGATAGCTGACAGCTGATTTGTGCATTGTTTGATTTTCCATTTCATCATGAGTAGACTTACCAGAACAACGTTGCAAATTGTGAAAATCTATTTCGTTATTGTAGTATCTTAATATTTTTTACGCATAAGGTAAAAAATTATCTTTCCAAAAAAGTCAATATCATGGCCGTAACCACGATTTTTATGTTTCTAGATTTAAGTGTCTCTCAAGTAATCTCCACAAAAAACACACTTTTTCATGTCTTATGAACAAAACTTGTTTTCTACCATATTAACAAAGATTAAGTTTTATCGCAGGTGTAAAAATATCACGAAAACCGCATTTGCAATAGCGCTTACATTTTTACATTTAGGCTGTATTTCTATGCTCTTAAAATGTTATATTTTCATGTATTTTGTATCATTCATTCTTGCTTTTTACTCCCTTTCTTTTAACTCGTAACGCCTGCTGTTTGTCTGCCGGAAAAACTTTGGATCGATTTTTAACCCTTTTCCCGTAATCCAATCGAGCTGAAACTTTGCAGGAAAACTCATGGCGACGATAAAAATGATCTAACAAATTTTCGTTTAAAAAATAATTATTATAGTATAGTTTTAGATTTTTCGAAATTTTAATGTTTTTTTTCAAATCGGAATCAATACAAATTAGTAATGACCCCGACGCCTGCAGTAGGCACGAAACCTGATTCAATAAGAAAGGGGGTATAGCAAAAACTTGGTTTTTATGGGATAGTTTTTTTATATTTATTGTATGTTTTTTGTGCCCTTGGATAGTTTTTTTTTCACATATTCTGCAGTCATAAGAAAAAACGGCACAATCGTCAATTTTACGAAAAATTATTTAAATATACCTACCATTGAATTTGTAAAGAAAAGGCGCATTAGCTCATTTTTTTAATGTCGGTAAATGCGATATTTTAGATTGGTCTTAAGCATTTCAGGCGCAATTGAAGATCTAAATTAAATGTTTTGAAGTTGCAAAGACGTATTTGCCGCAACTAATAGAAAATACTATTTGGTCGGTTACTTCTACATTTATATCAAATATTTTTATCATGTAGGTATCACTACACATCATCAAAACACACAAGCCTGGGCGTTTTGTGATGTACTTCGCTTTTGTGCGCCTCTTTTTTTATTATACTTTGTACTTGTCTTTTCTATGTTTATTTTATTCTTTATTTCCGTGTTCCTGGATAGGTAGGACTATTAGGCCTGCGCCACACTGCGCGAATTTTCCGCTGCGTCTCTAGTCGCGTCAAATCCGCAAAGCAAATGGATCGACCGATCGTCCGCGCAGTGTGCTTGATAAGCGCATATTAAGCCATGTATTCACTAGGGGACAAATCGCGAAACATTCCGCTCGGCATGTCGCATCAACATCTACGCTCATGTTTCGGGGACAATGACGCGGCCATTTGACGTGTACACACCGGGACTCGCATATCTTGTCGCGGAAATGTCACCCGATGAGCTTATGTTGACAGCTGCGGTATCTCATTTGGCGAAAACGGGGTTCCGCGCAATTCGAAATGTTTTTTTGGGTCGCAATTTCAAATTAACGAGGTTTTACTGTAGTAAATTGAATATTATTAAAAACAAGGTCCTTTTTGCAAATAATTATTGTTTTCCAGACGTCGCGGAAATATATCGCCCTATGAGGTTATGATGATAGCCGCGTATCTGTTTATGTTAATGAGTTTATCGAAAAGTAAGAGGAGAAAAAAGAGGAGAATGCGAAATTATTTACTGCAAAGAGAAAGAAGGACGGACATTCTATGCGATCTTCGATCGATACAGCTCGATGAGTTCAAGAACGATTTCGTTTCCCCGCATTGTCATCTTGACAGATACAGCGCATGCGTATTCACTTGTAAACATACCACGTGGTACTGACGCTCCGCGGAATGTTGCAGTGAGTACGCTCGGGTACCGTGCGCATGGCAACGTTGCCACGGCACGTAGAAATGCCGCGCTATGTTGTGCGCGAGGTCGCGGAACAGTGCACGACGTTGCAACGTCACGTAGACTCTATGCCGCGCGTGCTGTTGAGGGACAATTTGTCCCCTAGTGAATACATGGCTTTATATGGAAAGAAATGTAACGGCGTTCCGAAGCGGGAGATCCGCGCAGTGTGGCGCCGGCCTTACTTTCATATTATGTATCAATGCTTTGCTTAATATTTCTGTTATTTTATTATTTTTTCTATGTTCTTGGAAACTCTTATTTGTGTTTATTTATTTTTTGTTACTTTTTTAATGTTTTATGCTATACTATGTATATACGCATTTTATTTTATAGAAACAAATTAATAGTTACATGTACTGATACTGAGCAGTGAAACAGATAATTCATTGTTTGATATATTTTCACTGCCTGAATTAGTAAAACATATTTATACCAGTGAAAATATTTTTTCACTACAAATATGCTATTGCTGTAACATATACACGAACTAGCCGTCGAAGCCTTACTCATTTTAGTAATTTCATGAAATGTCCAAAGTAGGTGCGCAAGAATTATCATCCTACATAGTACGGAGTTCTTGGAGAATGGATTTGTTCGTCTTGCAGTCCGTGATACATGCGGCATACGACGCCAACACGGTATCTCGTGTATACGTACTGTTTTGTATAATACCAAGCAGACAGTAATATTAAAACTAGCAGTAAGAATAGATTTTATATTCAGTAATTGTCTGTATGTACCCGAACGGGTTTATTTACAAATGTTTTGCCAAGAATCTCCGTTGTGGATTAAAGATGCTCGGATATCTAGCCAAGTATTTATATATATTAATGTAAGCTGCTCGTATTATTTAAGCACTATACAGCACGTATACGTTGACAAACTTGGAGGAATGGGATCTTGTTTGAATATTTAATATATGTATATCGATTGTCTCTGTGGCTGAACGGTGAGTGTGCACATGTGTTTGTGGCTTTAGATCAACCGCTAAAGAGTTCAATCCATGTACAGTAGGGTGTGTCACATTTTTAACTTTCGAATTCACCTAATGCCTACTCAAAAGTTGCATTTTCATGTGTAATTAAATGCTGTAATACGGGCATCCGGATATGAAAGAAAATCCTGCACTAGTGTCCAAAATGGTACCTACTGATACACATGCCCATTATCAGTGATGTACAAGATACCCTATACAAAGTATCTGGAATACAAAATGCAAGATACTTTAACATCGAGTATTTCAAATACCAGATGCAAATAACTTTCTGGAATGGTATCTGAAATACTATTACTAATTATTTACGAATAAATCGCTTGATCGAGCAAATGTGACAAAATAAAATATGATATTTTTAAGGTTTTAATTGAGATTTAAGAGGCCCCAGTATACGATTTTCATATTTGCTCTTGATTTGCTAAATTTAACGTAAACTTATAAAATTATTTTGTAAAACCCATAGCTAAACAGACTTTTATTCAATTATATTATGATAGATCCATTTACTCTTGAAGCATTTCTTTAAAAAAATATTAAATATATTGTTATAACATCAAAAAAATTACCCGAAGCACTATTTTAGTTTTCATGCAATAGAGTTATCTTTGGTACACTAATCTGGAATATTTTCAAATAAAGACCATATATTTTATTTACAAATTGATTGTATAAAGTTTGAAAATGAAGTGGTTCTATTCAGACGTTAATATTTTTCGACAAGTTGTTAAATAAATCGTTTTAATAAAGACAAATTAAACGTTCTGTTACCTATATTGCAGTATCCATAAAACCATTAAAACATCAATTATTTTAATTAAATTTTAGATGCGTACTAAGAAAATTTCACTGTCATTAATATAAAAATATTCAAAAAATTATACCTCATACTCAAGAATTCGAATTAATTAAATCGTATAGTCTGTTAAAAAATCATTTTTCTTTCAAATCAGACTTCGGTTGGACTGTCCAACTGTTGTATCTTAGATAAGTCACATCTCTGCTCATCAGTGGTGCGTGAACATGCGCAGTATTGAGCTTCTTGAGCTATTACTAATTAGTAGGGATGGGCGTTGAATGGACGGACTAGTTGAAATCAACCGTTGACGTTGCATCGACGCGTCAACCGTTTACGTTTATCGCGTGGACTAGTTGAATTCGTAGACGGTGGACAGCGGACGCCGTGGTCGGTGGACCTATTAGCTATTACTAATTAGTAGGGATGGGCGTTGAATGGACGGACTAGTTGAAATCAACCGTTGACGTTGCATCGACGCGTCAACCGTTTACGTTTATCGCGTGGACTAGTTGAATTCGTAGACGGTGGACAGCGGACGCCGTGGTCGGTGGACGATTATTATACGACGAGATTAACGCAATGCAAAGCAATGAGCGAGAGCAAGACAAAACGTCTCCGTTTATTTCTCTCTCATCTCTCGCTGTCGACTTGTAAATGCCATAGACGGCTCGACGGGTAATTTCATTTCAACTCTAAAGTACACTACCATAGAGTGCAGATCTGTGCTCACGAACTATGACTAGAGATTTGAAATTTGAATACATGCGTAGGGCGAGATAGGCTTAATAAGCTATTATCTATTATTTTTTACTTGATTTTTTGTGATGTCACGTGCGACGATTCGGTGAATTCCCAATTTTACGCTGTATAAAATAAAACAATTCTGTTTAATTATTTTATTTTTTATTGAACTAATATTTTACTGCTTACACCTGATATTGTTGTGTACACCTACTTCTTTCTTTATTATATATAAAAAGAAGTATATAAAACAATATGTAAAAGCCTATAATGTGCGTAAACAAATAAATAATAAAATATTTATTTTTACATATAAGCACAAGTAGCGGTTTTACTTTCCCCGAAACTATATTCCTTCGAACTTCTTTAAATTTTAAAAATTAACGTCATAAAAATAGCCAACGGTTGAGCCGTCGAGAAGCGTCGCGTTGAACCGTGGACAGTTGACCATCGTCCCGATGTTTAGATAGAACGTCCGCGACGTCCGCGTAACGAAGTTGACGCGTCAACTAGTTGACGAATTCAACCAGTTGATCGTCTCGTCGATGGATAGACGTGGACGGTCTCGTTTCGTCGACGGTAAATACGTCGACGACCCATCCCTACTAATTAGTAGCTCAAGATACTAATTAGTAATAGCTCATTAGGTACGTATATTGCTAGTAATAAGCATGCTCATTACTAGCACGCTCAAAAATCAACCGCCTGCCGGTTATGAGCATGTTAATGTCATTAGCGGCTAGTATCGATTATCGATGCGATCTTCTTAGTCAGCGACAGATGAAACAAATATGGCGCGGTGGGGAAATGATAAAACATTACTTTCGTGACTTCTTATAGAAATCACGCATGTCTGTGGAATACTCGGTCACCTCTATATAAAAGTAATATAGCAAGAACAAAAAATAATGTTTATGTAACTTTATTACAAGACATGAATGATTCAAATCTCCCAATAAAAATTATAAAAACTAAAATCAAAAATGTGCGAATAGAAACTCTGGAAATGTTTTGATTTTTTGGTTCACTTGAATTTCATATTTCAGTTTGCAAAGTTTCCATTTTGAACATGAGCGTCTCTATTCTACAGTGTGGCGCAAAACTACCGTTATGGTTTGAATGTTTAATAACTTTTTTATTTAATGGTTAATTATTTTTTTGTTATATAGTATATTAATGAGGAATATTTTTGGCTTAAGTGTAAAAAATTATATCCCGCAAGTGGTGGCCATTTTCGGCTTCGCACATTCGTGCTCTTTCCAGTACATTTTGCATAACTTTTCGTAAAATTGTTTGATTGTTGATCGCTGTTCTATTGTATAGTGTTCCATTTCAAATTCCCCAAGTTTTCTTCACAAAATTCTGAAATAAAAATAAAAACTATAAATAAATTAAAAAAGTTATTAAACATTCAAACCATAACGGTAGTTTTTCGCCACCCTATATTTTCGTCATTTTCATAGTGTTGTTTTTGTTGTTGTGCCGAAAATGGCCACCACTTGCGGGATATAATTTTTCACACATTAGCCAAAAATATACCCCATTAATATACTATATAACAAAATAATAATAATAATTAATCATTAAATAATAAAGTAATTAAACATTTAAACCATAATGGTAGTTTTGCGCCACCCTGTATGACAAGAGCATGCCAGTAATAAGCATGTGTATTTGATTGTTAGTTTTGAGCGTAAAATAAGCACGAAAATAACAAGTAAGGGTGTACAATTGTTAGGGCATGTTAGTTATGAGCATGCTCAAAAATACCTTTATCAGTACCTTTACCTAGAACGGCTTAGAACCATCCCAACTATCGCCAAATTACCAGTCGTTCCCAAATGGCACCTTTCCCGTAAAGTCATTATCTGGGCAGCCCTAACTGTAGCTAACGCGTGATCCCCACCGCCGCTGAAAGGCCTAGATGTGGGTAATGATGGTAATATGGTAACATAATAACGATGGTAACAGCCCACATATACTATATACGTGGGCTGTTACCATCGGGGAGGTTCATCTGCTTGAAAAGCTCTTCCAGCAGTCCTGGCCTTACTAGAAGGTGTCCGAGAGGTATCCCGGCGAACCTAGCAAGCCCAATCACTACCGCAGTTGAGTGTCTGCCTGCTGGACCTGGTCGGTATCAAGACGAGCTTGCGTGATGTTCGAGCTGGGCCGAGCTTGCATAACATTCTAGCTGGGCCGAGCTTGCATGATGTTCGAACTGGGCCGAGCTTGCCTGGTGTTCGAGCTGGGCCGAGCTTGCATGATGTTCGAGATGGGCCAAGCTTACGTGTGTTCGAGCTGGGCCGAGCTTGCATGATGTTCGAGATGGGCCGAGCTTGCATGTGTTCGAGCTGGGCCGAGCTTGCATGTTTTCGAGCTGGGCCGAGCTTGCATGATGTTCGAGATGGGCCGAGCTTGCGTGTGTTCGAGCTGGGCCGAGCTTGCATGATGTTCGAGATGGGCCGAGCTTGCATGTGTTTGAGCTGGGCCGAGCTTGCATGATGTTCGAACTGGGCCGAGCTTGCATGCGAGCTGTTCGAGGGGCCGGATTGCATGTGTTGAGCTGGGCCGAGCTTGCATGATGTTTCGAGATGGGCCGAGCTTGCATGTGTTCGAACTGGGCCGAGCTTGCATGATGTTCGAGATGGGCCGAGCTTGCATGTGTTTGAGCTGGGCCGAGCTTGCATGATGTTCGAGATGGGCCGAGCTTGCGTGTGTTCGAGCTGGGCCGAGCTTGCATGATGTTCGAGATGGGCCGAGCTTGCATGTGTTTGAGCTGGGCCGAGCTTGCATGATGTTCGAACTGGGCCGAGCCTACGAGAAGCTCGAATCACGCAGTGTATCTATCTTCGAGACGTCTCTCCACTTGAGAATTCATCAGTCTTGCTGTCGAGCTTTTTCCAGCAAGAGCCTTCGCCGATCCGCGAACGCTTAATGGAATCACCTAGAATCCTACCATAAGGCTGTGTTTTGATCGTGCCTGTTTAGTGCCTGTGCTTAAATTTATTGTTTATTTAATGTCTACTGCTATATTTATGGACTTGTATAAATTTTACGGATGTAAATATATTATCCATAAAACTTTCTTTATTATTTCCATGCTCTTAACACTTGCTCAATAAAATTACACGACATCGCATTGGCCGTGAAATATTGAAAAAGCCACAAAATAAAAGTATAAACATAACGATATATTTGTTGTATTTACACATTGCATTTGTTCTTAGTTAAATTCTGTGGTCAAAGCCAGCATTAAAATAACATAATATTTTAATTCTTTTTGACAGAATACTTATTTCTCGCTTTCAAACGATTCATAGAACTCGATACCAAAGGTTGTTTTTGTTTACTTGCTTGTTTTTAAATTAAATATGTTATATAAGATGTAACAGAGCTATTTCACAATACTATACAGTTAGATTTATGCTTTAATTATGACTCGAAAATGTACAAGCAACCATGACTCATACCTCCACAGTTATCAATAGTTATAGAGATATGTGACATCAAAGTTTGCAGTTTTTTTCAATATTTCTGACTTATTTTTTTAAGCGTTGGACTGTCATTACAGTAACTAATAAAAGTTACGAAAAATTCATTTCCTTTATTATAAGTCAAATAAAATTATAGAAACCATCCAATTCCAATTGGAATGTTTTACAATTGGAATTTCTGCAGGGTTTTTATCATTTTATTTAACTTGTACTAAAACAAATGAATTTTTCGTAATCGGCATAAGTTACTGTAATGATAGTTCAAAGTTTTGTAAAATATAAGTCAAGAAATATTTTTAAAAAATGCAAACTTTGATATTGCATAACTCCATAACTATTAATATCAGGCCATGGTTGCTTCAACATTATAATCATCGACTTAAAATCAAAGCAAAAATCTACTTGTATAATATTGTGGACTAGCTCTGTTAAACCCTGTACCTGTATGTAAAGTTTCTACAGATATAGATATATTTATCTAATATTATATAGGTAGGTATTTAAGTGTTTAATTCACTGAAGAAACGAAATTCATAATAATATTGCTGCCTTTGTTTTTATATCCCTCACATTATATCAAATATATTGAAATTGAAATTGAAAAATATGACTACCTTTTATATACCTTTCAATCATACACGTGTGTTCTCCTAGTACCTAATGAGGCCTTGAATTACAAAAAAAGTTACGGATGAGAACAGTATGAGATGATTGTATCTGCTTAGGTACTCTCATTTGCACTGCCATTGGCTTCATATGAAGAAAGAAAACAGATGGTAACACAATGAGATGATTATTCAGCAGTTGACCTATACCTATGTATCAACTTGCACATTTCACAAAATGTATATTTTTTTTTATAAGACTGGTTATTGGATCTAAAACAATGAAAGAAATATGCATACAACATATCTCATTTTATGAACATACTTCAATCTTGGACCCACAGTGAATGGTACCTACCGCTTACCCAGGACCGTTCTAAGAGCAAAAACTTCCATATCGGTCCTACTCAATCGTCTCAAGGTTGACATTTTTTTCAACTTAAGGTACAGATACACATGCTTTTTTACTGGCATGCTAATGAGCATGCCACTTATAAGCATGCCCTAACAACTGTACACACTTGCTCATTACTGGCATGCTTATTAGTGGCATGCTCATAAATAAGCATGCCCAAAGCTAACAATCAAACACACATGCTTATTAGTGGCATGCTCTTGTCATAGAATAGAGACGCTCTTGTTCAAAATGGAAACTTTGCAAACTGAAATAGAAAATTCAAGTGAACCAATAAATCAAAAAAGTTCCCGAGTTTCCATCCGCACATTTTTGATTTTAGTTTGCCTATTAATAAAGTTTCGTAAACATTATTTCTCACTATATTATTTTTACACAACGGAGACCGAGTATTCCACAGACATTCGTAATTCCTATAATAAGTCACGAAAAGTAATGTTTTATCATCTCCCCAACGCGCCATATTTGTTTCATTTGTCGCGGACTGAGAAGATCGCATTGATAATACTAGCCGCGAAGCCCGCGAATGACATAAGCATGCTCATAAATAAGCAAGTCTGTTCACACATGCTCCAAAGATACGCCTTCTCTATGGTGAATGACAGTGGCATGCTTATAAATCAACCGGCGGTTGATTTTTGATATTTCATTCATCTCATTTCTAGCAATGTGCGTACACACATGCCACTAACAAGCATGCCACTGTCAAAGTCGATACTGCGCATGCTCACGTGCCACTAAAGAAGCATGTGTATCAGACGCCTAACAAGCAGGACCGTGCTGCTCCGCACCGGTCGTATAAACCGTTGCGAAGTGGCACGGCCGCTCGAACAAAACCATTCACTGTCCCCGCCTCAAGATATGTCTTTATTAAAAAAGAAAGAAAAAAAAATGCATAATTATAATGCAAGGAAAATTACATAAAAAGTAAAAGGAACCCAAAATAACAAAATATTAGGTCCTTACATATGAAATTGGCGTTTAGTATGGGAGGAACACAAAGCCGATTTTTTTTATTATAATATATTTATTTAATCAAAGTATGTACCATTGCTATCTATGCACTTTTGCCATCTCATAGGTAGTTCATCGATCCCTTTACTAAAAAAACCATTCGGACGGGAATCAATAAAATCTTTGAAGGCGATTTGGACTGCCCCATCGGAGTTGAATTTTTTCCTTTGCAAGAAGTTATCCAAATTTCGAAAAAAATGGTAATCTGTTGGGGCAAGGTCCGGAGAGTACGGTGGATGTCTTAGACATTCCAATTGAAGCTCCTCTAATTTGGTAGCCGTCTGTTGTGCAGTGTGTGGTCTAGCGTTATCATGAAGCAGCAGTGGCCTAGAGAGATTAACCAGCCTCGGTTGTTAAGCAGCTAGATTTTCCATCATGGTTTGCAGTTGCTGACAATAGACATCTGCCGTAATCGTCTGGCGAGATTTAAGAAAGCTGTAGTGAACGACACCAGCACTAGTCCACCAAACGCTCACAAGTAACTTTTTTGGAGTCAATTTTAGCTTGAGGCATGGTTCGGCTGGTTCGGCAGGGTTGATTGCGATGAGCGCTTCCGATATCGTACAGGATCCACTTTTCATCACAGGTAATGATTCGATTTAAAATCCCTTCATTATTGTGCCGGTTGAGTAGTGCAACGCAGCAGTCAACGCGCGTTTGTTGATTTGCTTCACTCAATTCGTGAGGTACCCACCTTTCAAGCTTTTTCACCTTACCAATTTGCTTCAAGTGGATTAAAACAGTTTTATCACTAACACCGCAGCCTGTAGCTAACTCGGATGTGGGTTGCGATGGATTCCGCTTCCACAATAGCCTTCAATTCTTCATTATCAACTTTGGTCTCCGGCCGTCCACGGGGCTTGTTCTGCAGGACGAAATTTCCAGAACGAAAAAGTTGGAACCAAAAACGCACTGTGTTTTCTTTTGCGGCACCGTCGCCATACACATCATTAATCCTTCGAGCCGTTTCTGCAGCACTGGTGCCACGGTGGAACTCGTACTCGTAAATAACGCGATATTTCAAGTTTTTTATTTTGTAAACTGAGTGACGCAAAGAAAAAAACAATTGAGGAAAAAACAAAAGAATTATAATTTTCAAAACACAAATACATGAGTAAATAGCTGTGTAAATTTGGATTTGGAATTCCTAACCAAACAGAAGATATCTGAGATCAAATTTGCCAGTACGGCAAAACGCCAATTTCATATGTAAGGACCTAATAATAGAAGTGTAAATAACAAAATAATAGAAGTGTAAATAACAAAATCAAAGAAATACAATAGAGTAAGTACATATAGTGATAAAAAGAAATAATGTAATAAAACTTAAAATTAATTCTATAAAATAAAAGACGAAATTCCACGGCGGCGGCAGTGGAAGGCTTCAATTCGAAGACAGGACAAAAAAAAATAAAGAATATCTTGGATCCATTAAGATCTGCCAGTCTTCACATAAGTAGGTACCTACTTAAATGGCAACTCTTATTTTGTTTTTATTTTGTTTGCTTATTACCATAGAAATCAAGAGCAGCTGAAATGAATTAGGTCCAGCATATTGCACATCTCTCTAAAAATAATATAAACTACCTACTTTCCGGCACCCTTTTTCGGCAGTTCTTCCAATGTTTTGAAGTGAATTTTTAGAATTTACATGTTGTACGCATTATCCTAATAATAATTATTATTTCGTTGTCTGTCCGTCCGTCTGTCTGCCCGTAACTTCATGTATCGTCCGTAACTTTTTTTATAAAGTTTATTTTCTTTTTCATTTTTTTATTTTTATAAATAATACTTATTCTTTAGGAACCGACATGTAAAAGTACCGTAATTTTTGACGGGTTACAGCCAGTGATGTAATATTTTTCTTAAATTTTTGGCAGAGTTGGCGAGGAAAGGGCTGAATATCTATACCCACGGAATCTTCCGGTGTTCATTTATGTGTCGCAATGTATGTAGGGGTGTATTTTTATAGTGTAACGCATGGCAAGCAAGTAAGCATAGATGATCATGGTACATTCATTTTACACATATAATAATAATAATAATAATAATAATGTTTATTCCAGCATAACCAGGTTTTTAGTGCAAGACCTGGTCCGCCATATAGTTTGAAAATTACATATATGTTCTAGGGTGATTGCGCTAGTAGTCGGCCATTTTACAGAAAAGTCATCTTTGGAATATCATTGTAAGTTCATTTTTGAAAGGTGGTTTAGAAAAACACGTATGTATTAAAGAACAGGGAGTTTATTTTTATTATATTTATTGCTTTTTAAAATTAGCCTAACCATAAAAATTAAAATAATATTTTAATGAAAAATGGCTTTTTTGCTAGTAGTCGGCCATCTATACGTCAGTTGTCGGCCACCTATGCGTCAGTAATCGGCCATCAGATTTTAGCACAGGGCCGCCAGACGTCCTTTAGAAATTTGCGCTATACAGGCATTTTTTTTCAATTTATACTTAAATCCTTTTAAGCTTTTCGACAAATCGTCTCAATTTGTTCATAGGTACGTTTATAATACACTAATAATCACAAACTAGAAACTAGAAAGAGAATTATTTTTTCGATTGGGCTTTTTGGTTATATGTTAAAGCCGCTTTCGTCTCCATTAATAATCCGATTAAGGTTTTCTAATACATCTTCATCGTTGTTTTCTATTAGATGGGTTTTCAAGTCCTTAAACCAAGTTCTTATATAATTTGCGTATTCTTAGTACCTACGCGCTAATAATGCTTTCCGCAATTCTGGCCGGCGTATGAATAATAAATACCGTCTTCCTCCCGGTTTTTCATCTTAGAAACGTGTTTTTATTTTTTCTATCTTCACAATTTGCTGCACAATAGTCGGAGTTCTTGTTTTTTAGAGGGAAATGACATTTTGCTAATGCTATTACAAGATTATTAAAGATTCAACAATTTTGTTTTCGTCAGATAACGATATAAAGTTATTTGGTTCCATTTGACGTATTTTTTTCCAATACCTATCCCTTGATGCGGTCCTGCAGTTTTGCCCTAGAAACGTCAATTTCCAAACAATATCTGAAAAGCCGCGCGTATTTTTTACCTTCTCTTACTGCTTAAAGGGCTTTTTGAAGGCTATCATCAGTATACTGATGAAAAACGTATTTTAATTTTAGTCGTCATTGATACAAAATAAATAATTTTTATATTTAGTTAACATCAGGATGATAAAAGATAAATTTCATCTACCAAAACCGTCCTAAGACGCTGCATGGCCGACTAATGATAGGTACATCAATTTTAACACGTCAACCAGTTGTCGGCCCCACACTTCTAAGTTAAAAAAACATATTATCAGTGTGGTAACTAGCGGCCGACCACTGGCTATTAGATAGTAGTGCTATTTTCACTAACATAACACATAAAATCTTAGTAAATTTTGTGTCATTAACAACGTGAGAGACAAAAATAAAACCAATTTTCGCCGCCAGTAGTCGGCCGCCCCGGCCGACCACTGGATTTTGTGGAAAAAATTGTCCCAGTAACCGGCCGCACGAGTTTCAACATAAAAATATTGAAAATGTCTGTTTTATCATTTTAACTCGTAAATTTAGTTCATGTTTTTGCCGATAAATGCTACTTATACTGTGCAAACAAATTAATTCAACTTCTATTTAAAGTTTGAAAATTTTCTTAACGACATTTCCGAAAAACCAGAATCAGAATTGATAGCGCATAACCACCGGCATATTTTTTGGGTCTACTTAAATGATACCTAAAATAAACGCAAGATGGTGCAGTTTTGTGTTTCTTTCGCGGAATAGTGGCCGACTTCTTAGCATTCAAAAATATTATTGAATTATATTGCGAGTGTCAAGTTTATTCAAGTTGACGTAATTGGTGGCCGACTACTGAAGGTGGCCGGAACACTGGCGAAATCACCCTACTGTACATGAAGAGAAAATATAAAAAAGAAAAAAAAAGAGAAATAATTAAAGTAATAAAGAAAAAAGAAGAAAAAGGAAGAGAACGGCTATTAAATAGTTAAAATAAAATATACCATAAAAAATCGACAATAAATACACATACATATATATTATACCAATTTTAAAGTTCTTAAATCAATAATCAATATCAATAAAATTCTAAAATAATAGTAATAGTATGGAGTGCTTCATTTCTTGCTACGCTACCACTCGTTATGATTATGGAATCTCATATCTGTAACTATTCTGTATCCGATGCCACTCTTTAATTACGGATCCAGGCCTCCATGACAGTGCCTGCACCAGAGAGTTGGTGCTGTGCTCCAGCCTCAGCTTGAGGCCAGCAACACGATGTCTCAGGAGCGGGACGAATCCATGAACTCAGACTTCGGAAAACATTGTGGAAGCGCTGCAATAACGTGCCAGCCCAAACAATATTCTATAAGAATTATTGTACTGAACGCGAAGACGGTCGTACGTCACTTGTTTGTAGTTCACATATGAAAATAAAAATACACTTGTTTTTTAATTATAGGTACTTATTTAATTTTGTAAATCCGATTCTTCTTATGATAAATATGAATAATATTGTCTCGTTATACCTATGTATATCAAATTGTATACTGCCCTTCCAAGCTAGAAGGCAGTTAACAAAAAATTCAAAAACTAGTTATGAATGCCATCTGGTCAATAATTTTATTTATTATCTAAATATCTTACTCAAAAAGCATTATTATTAAAAACAACTAGAAAAAACTGATAAGAAAAAAATGGACAACTACAAAAACAACACTCAAATCTTAGCAAATAAGCAGTAAATATCATTTTCTTAGCTAAATGGCAGTAAATGCAGATATTTCTCTGTAGTTCTGAAATTCAATAATTTTATGTCTCTTTTAGGTATTATCTTATTTTTGAAGTAATTTTACATTGAAATATTTGAAAAAATAATAAAAAAATTAAAAATACGGCGAAAAAACACAAAAAACCTAAAACTTCAATTATCTCAAAACTTTGCAATATGTACCTAGTTACTGCCTTCTTCCTTGGAAGGGCAGTATAGCTATCCTCTCCCATATATCTCTTATGTACGCTGATGAAATGAAGATCTATGCCAAAGTTAGCTCCCTAGAAGACAGTAAAAAAATCCGAGGATTCTCAACAAAATTCATTCTGCCTACACAATAGATGTCATCCCACTAGAAATTAAAATCGAAGTAAAGGACCTTGTTTTGATCCTCGATAACAAACTCCTTTTTAAGAATCATGTTGATCAAAGGCCTATAGCATGCTAGGTTTCATACTGCTTACTTGCAAAAACTTCAAAAATCCATTCTCCCTAAAATTATTGTACTACGCGTTCGTTCATAGCAACCTGGAATATGCATCTCAAGTGTGGAACCCGCAGAAATTTACATACATTGCGAGACTTGAACAACAGATACAAAAGAAGTTTAAGAATGTTCTTAGATTTTCACAGGTGAATCACATCAGCCCTGATGATGGACCCTGCAATGGGATCCGAAACGTCGGCCGGAAAGGTCGTAATAACACGGCATAATACCCCAGAAAACACAAATCTGAACAAAATAAGTTTTTTCACCACCTCAATACTAGATTTAACTAATCTTTTGACTCTTATCAGAAAGCACTACATTTCCACAACTTAAAACTCGGGAACATCGAACAGCACGTGCTGATCTAATACTATTATTCGAACTACTGAGAGGATATCTCGACCGTCCCAATCAACTAGACTTAATCTCTTTTCATGTTCTCTATAGACGAACCCGACAGAATGTGCTCTTCCATGTTCCGAAAAATAGAACATCCCACACCCAAAATACATTTTTATATTGCACAGGCAAGGCTTTCAATAATTTTTCCATCAATATTGACCTCTCCAATATTGGTCTTAATGCACTTAAAGAATGCTTTAGATTATATGTACTATATCCTCTTCGATCAAACACTCACTACATCTAATCTTCTCTTCCTCCACCTCCTCTTTGACTCCTACCTTCTCACCCTTTCCCTCCCATCCCTATCCCCATGTTACCTACTATCAAAACTTGTTAACACTATCTAATTTCTTCATCTATTACCATTATTTTACTTAAATATTATTTGTCGATTACATACTACGATATATTCATTCTTAGCTTTCAAATATTCTCTTATCTGACACAGTACTTAATTTACTACGCCTTAAACATTTGTGAATCTTTGTAATTGGTTTATGCAATGTACACTGTTCTCTAACATTTTAATGATTGAAACTGTTACGATTCTTTAATTAATGAAATTAAATATATTAACGGTCTGTTATACTAATAAATCTGTTAGATCTGCAAAATTTTGATTTTCATTTTGTACTATCTTAAATTTAGATACATATTTAAATGTTAAATAAAAGTTAAATAATGTTAACATGTCTGGGGCCCATAAAAATTCAAAATTTTTTGTGATTTTTATTTTTAGGAAAAAACCATGAAAACACGTGTATATTAAAAAAAACACACACACATTCATATTATTTTATCATAAGTTTTATTTTATCGAAATTTTATCGATATAAGTTTTATTTTATCGAAATGCAATGATTTTTTTATCGAATATTATTATTATTTCAGTTTTTAACTTCTTTTTAGACCAGTTTTTTATATTCAGAATATTTTGAGTTTGTCAATAAAATAAAAGAATAAAATTGTGCAATCCGCCATTTTAACTGAAACACCGGTCAGAGCGAATGATGTCACGCCTCAGTACCCATCACCGTGTCTTTGAACCGTTGCCATAGACAAAATGCAATGTTTACTGAAGCTTGACTTCAGGCGTAGACGAAATGACAGCTGCGGGCATTTTTGATTACTAAAATAATGTTATTTTCGGTAATAGTAGACGTGTACATACAATATAGAATGTTATTTCAAAATCTGTCGTCATGCCTATTGAATTTTGACTTCTCAGTAAATTCAACTAAAGGAGTGAGAACTGAACATGTTTCCTCAGTTTTCTTTTCACAAAGCCATATTTTTCCACACCGATAATTCAACCAGATCTGATAGTCTCCACAACAGGAGCTTATTTAACTTTAAATCACATTCAGGGGATGACAAGGAAAGTCGCGAAGATTTATCAGGCGAGAATTGGATAAAACTTAAGAATTTTCTCAGAAACACTTTCTTATATTTTCAAGTTTTTACAAGTTATTTTAATCTTGTCATTAAATGACATGGCAATTACTTTGTTATGTCATGTGACTATTTTAATTGCCACCATAAACAACTGTATTGCATGATAAAGAACACATTAGTTATTTTAACAGTTCCTCTCATAAGAGACTACTCATAAAACTGTAGGAGTAACAAAGTAACTTGTATATTTTATATATATAACCATAGCCACATCCCCGTTCAAAAATGAATTTGTTTACTAAAATAAATAATGAATAGTTAGTATGGTCAGCCGTGATGAAGATAGTGGTATCAAAACTGCTAGAAATAGTTATTCCAAATGGTTTATACAAAGTTTTTAATTAATTAAAATTAATACTTTCATTCATATCACTTCAAATCTATAAATCAATGCTGGTATCTGGTGACGAGTTTCCACTGGCACTTAGAAATTCCTAGTGAAAGGGCGAGTCTTATAAAGCAAGTAAAAACTATGGCAAGATGGTAGGTATACGATACGTATTTGGATAGGATATATTTATTAGCTAAGCTATATCTATCAGGGAATAGATTGATAAATATTGGCAAATTCAATACAAGGACTTGAGACATTCAATGTCTAGTCAATTTTTATTCAACAAAAACAATTAATTTAGTGTGAAATTAAAATTTTCATTGAACCTTGACATTTTTTAGCAAATCGATCGTTTTCAAAATCCTTCATCCGAGGAGTTGTGTATTAGACATGTAAATATAACCCATTTAGTTTTTTATTTCAAAGGATCCAAATCCAACAGAAATGGTCAAAGCAAAACCTGTCCTTTCATAGGCAGTCAGGGACAATGACTATCTAATATTTTTTATAAAAAAAATGTCTTGAAATACATATCTTTAAATGTACTAAATATAATTTCTGATTTGGTACAATTTTTTTTATTCATTTTTTTAAACCACGACTGGACATACAGGGGGTCAGTTGCAAAGGGATTAATAAAAGACGTAAAATCCTATTTACACACTTTATATTTAATTATTGAAAATAAAAATAACAAAAAGAGAAACCAGATAAATGTATGTTATGCACTATTAAGACGAATGTAAATAACATTGAGAACTAACGGTGCCAACACGCTTACCAAATTGTACCGGTACATTTGAATATTTTTTACAACCGGTACCGAGATTCAATTAAAAAAATTATTGCCATTTAAAATTACATTTTTTTAATACACAATACATATTATTAAAGTGATAATTGTTTTAATTGATATAATAATGACACTATTTACAGTATGGACATCCAAAACACAACAAACTCTATTTTTAGTCACCAGATGGACGATCAATGCTAACACACAATTCTACGCACTATAATAAATTATGGATAACCCAATATAATCTTGAAATATATACGTATAATATAAATAATCAGCTGTCCTCGCCTTGCAATGTTTGATTTTTCTATGCATAACTTTTTAAATAAAAAATACATTATTACGTCATTCACATAATAAATAAGAACATTTTTGTTGGATTTAGTGGTAAGACATTTTTCTAGCGATTAAATGGTCGAGGGCTTATGCCTCATCCTGGGAGACTACCAAGATATGAATGACAGTCCTATTTTTCACAGCACAAACGCTCTAAAAATAAAAAGTTTGAATGAGATATGTTTCTATGTGATTTTTCAAATAAATAATAATAGTAAGAATGAAATTGTTAAAAATTTATTTGACATATTTTTCTAAAGAATTTTATTTTATTAAACTTTCAATTTTTTACTGAAATTTTGAAAATGACAATCAGTGCAGTAGAAGCATCGCCACGAAAATAAATTATGAAATGTAATATTTCAGAGAAGACATAAAAAAAAATATTTGCTTTTAATGGCGCATCCCGAAAGGACAGTAAAGAGATGAGCACAAAGCGATGTACAATTCATTGCCACTTGTATTTAAAGAAGAAGACATGTTAAAATACACCATTTCCATATTGCTGTATTGGGTACGAATACTTTAAAAAATGGCCAGCCACTATTAGAGAATGAAAAGTACAAGTACGTGTCTCAATTTATTTCAAAAAAATTATGAATATTTATGTGCTGCCAAAAATCATATAAACTACTATGTGTAATACTTGAATGTGTGTTAGTATTGAAGGACATCGTTGAAGTTAGATTTATCCCGACTGAACCAAAAACTAGCATTGCTCGTCATTTCTGATACCGAGTTGAACCAGCACTACTGTACCATACTGTAGTTTGAAATTGGGATCCATTTTGTACATTAGCATCGAAGGGAAATCAGAACACATCGATCCCCTAAGCACTAGCCATATAATTCAGTCTTCAAATGGATGCCACCAATATCACTTCACTTATTGACTTCATAACTTCTACTTTATAAGATAAGACAGATAACACGTCACCTTCTCACAATACTGCAAGAGCTAATAGTAACATCCAGATATAACATATAAATATCATATTGTTAACTATATTATTAAAATGTGTATTGAAATCTAAGTGCAATAATATAAACATAGTGATATTTTCATTCATTGATAACTTTGGCATTAACTGCCCTTCCGCAGAACAGAAAATGTCTTGGCAGACATGTTGCATTCAATTGAATGTCTGGAATTAACAGCCTTTCCCACAGAACTGGAGACATGTTACATTCAATTACAAGTCTGAATTAGCTGCACTTCCACAGAATAGAAAATGTTTCACGGAGACATTTGTATTTGATTGAGTCTTGAATTAGCTGCCTTTTCCACAGAATGTACATGTTGTATTTAAGCAAAAGCCTGTAATTAGCAGCCTTTTCCACAGAGCAAAATACATCTTGCGGAGACACTACCACAATACAGTAGAACCTCGTTAATTCGAAATTCAAGGTACAAAAAAGTTACTTTTTTTGTACCTTGATTGTGAAATTTGAATCATAAAACTAACGAAAGGAATTATTTTTTTGAACACAATATTTCTTTTAAGCTAACACAAAGATCGCGATATTTCTATTACTAAAGTACCAGATATTCACATATTTGTCGTTCTCGCTTGCGAAAAAATCAAAATATTTTTTCAATTTTGTCAAATTTCAAAAAATTTTGAATCATGTAAACTAAGATGTATAGATTTACAAATTATCGGATATAATTGTTTATGAAATTAACATTTTGAGCCTTGTGGATTTGAGAAATTTCAAATTATCGGGGTTCGAATTGACGAGATTTTATTGCATAAGGTTTTTTTTCCATAGAACGGGTGCCTATCTTGCGTGTACTTTGGGAGATTGAATCCATTGCCTTAATGCTTTCAGCTAAGTAGTATAATGACGCCTGGTGCAGATGGATATCAATTTCATAATAAAAATAACTAACGTACTTTGCAAACCCCGTGTATGTACATACGAAGAGCTGTCTTTATTCCTAAATATTAACAAAAAATATTTATCCAAGTATTTTACATTATATCACTATCAAATATGTTTAATTGATATGCTAACGTTTAGCATCTAATAGCTTTAATTAGTCCACATGGACAAATGTAGCAGATGTTCCACGTCTTATTCTGTCGAGATCCGTCTGTCGTATTCCTGCAGAACACACTAAGCATGGGATAATGTATTACCCTGATAACTCGGCTAATTGCGATACTCTACATTCTAGTTATAGTAAAACTGCGATCTCAGTCCTCTACGAAGATGACATCTGCCAGATAGCTTTCGCTAACCGTATTATTGAGATTGACGTCACCTGACACAATATAATATGCAATACACGCATTCCAGTGAGCTTATTTTTCATAAGATTTGCACATACTACTTACAGTAATTAAATAAAAACATCAATCACAATATTATGCTAAAAAGCATTTGTCATAATATATCATTGAATAATATATTCTAGTGTATTTAAATAGAATTCAATTCTCCAAAATGTGCAGAATATATATTTTTTTTAAATTGAAACAAGTGCGCAAAAACGAGAAATTCATATGTGCTGAAAAGGAAAAAAATATAAACACTCTCAATATTTTGTTAAATACTATTTGTCTTTTAAAATTACGACGAGTGCATCATCGTAAGACCCTGTTTTCATTAAAGGCTAGTAAATATATTTTCACCTTGAAACATGTTTCGCAGATAAATTCGGCTTAAGCTTGTAACGATTCCCTATAATAATTATGTACTCAACGTGGTGGATTACTCTAACCTGCAGTGAAATTAATTTTTCCTTCGGGTCATAATATTCACAGGTGATCAAAACAAAAACAATTTTGCATAAAAATTGTAGTGACAGTGCTTCTAAATTGATATTAATTTAACATCTACGACATATAATAGTACTACGTTGGTCAATCAATTAAGGAAACAGGTACCTATGTTGATTCCAACATGATTGACTATAACCTTCCTTTATACAAGTACAACGTTAACAGTGAACTCGTATTTAACCAACATCTTGGCACATAAATTGTTAATTCGTCTAATCACAGTAATCATTATATAATTGTTATTTTTGCAAAATAACTACCACTCTTTAAAAAATTACAAATAAGTTTCACGTACTCTAGGTCTTATCCAAGAAAAGCTCTAAACATTGTTGTGATTGCCTCGAACGTCTTAAAAGCGTTACTTCTTAACAAACATCATAGACATTTAAACCTAATTGTTTCCTGTTAGAAACTATAATATTACAATACAATAATACAGAGTGATAAGATGAAATGTTAAAAAGCTTAATACTACATGTGAAAATAATCTGTGATGATGAAGATAATTATACAATATGGCCATGATCAGAGAAATTTCACCGTTCTATCGGTGAAAAACTACAAATTATTCAACTATGGCAAGAATATTGTAAATACAAATTAATAATGTTTGTTTTCCTACAATATATTATAATATACAATTCAACTTGTAATTATTGAATGTTAACAATAAATTTGTAAAATAATACCTCAACAACGAATATAGCTATTGCTCACATCCTATAAATTTTGAATAAGAAAATCTAGAGCTTAAAATGACATCAATCAACAATTGTGATTCAAGACTTTTGAAAAGTGTACACATTTAGAAATTGCACTTAAATAGTAATCAACCAAACAAATCATATGACGGGTATATAAATTTTTGGTTTAACATATCAATGTAACAAAAACATAAAAACAAGTAATATTTCTAATGCCTCTTTAAATTTACATACTATCCTTAATCAACATTTTTGTACAATGAAAAAAATTGATGCCTTTAGCAAATTTTTGAAAACAAATCACAATCCCCTAATAATAATTTGGAAAAAAAGACTAGAAAACAAGCATTCATAATTTCAAAATGTCATAATAGCAAACGCCCGCCAATGTTAACATTCACAGCCAAATATTTTAAATTAACAACTTTAATCTATAATGAAGAAATATATAGTTTCAATATATTCTAGTGATAAATATTTTTCTTCCAATCTTTGGTTGATGAAAACATTTAATGTGTAACATACCAGTCAAAATTTGTAAGTACGAGTGGGCTAAAAATAAAAAACATTTAATAAATTACAAAAGTAAAAATTAAACTTCACTATAAAGCTAAAGTACGAGAGCTTCGACTCTCGGAACATTATCAAAATAATCAGCACTTTAACCAATAAATAAAATGGAGAAGTAAAACTCCGCAACGCAAATATAAATATGGGCATTTCAGATAAACAATAAATATGACGAGAAATGTTCCCATTTTGATTTCATTGCACTTAAAATCTAAAACGAATATACCTACTTTGATACCATTTTACACAATGAGCAAATAACTTATTAACATAACAATATTGTAATACTATAAAATGTCTTTTCATGAGTAAAAGTTCATACAACAGGTTGTCTTACAAATATTATTTTCAATAAGAACATTCAAAATAAATCCATCTTTGATTTGTTTTAAAAACAAAATGACAGAATTGGAAAAGCGAAAATCGCTCTTCTGAAAAGTTCCTCTAACATAACTTTAAATTATTCCAACTAAGCTAAACGTTAGGTTGGCACAAGTAAGTCTGTTGAATCATAATGAAATTAAACCTAGGAATAAAATCTAGAAATGAGAAAGTATGTCTTGATACAAATACAGTTTAAAATTTGGCACAATATTGCATGCAAGGTTCAATCATATTTCTATTGGGAAGACTTGGTGCCTAATGATTGGGAGGAATTTAACATCTAGGTTAAGTATATGTGATATGCTAATTTTGATAATGTAATTAATAATTGAATTTTGATATGTATGTAAATAATACAAAAGGATTAATCAATGAATACATTTATATAAAACATGAAACTGTATATATTAAAATATGTAGAGATATCAACTGGAAAATATTGATTATGAACAAGTTTTATTTGAAAACACTGATTTTATTTATCTAGATATTGTTGCCTCGCGGTAAGTCCAGCTTGTATTTTCTAATTATTTTAGTTTAGCACTTGGAGAGGGAGCTGTTAACGAAAGAATTGCATCTTACATTAAATTAGCATCTACTACCAGACACGTGTATAACCACAACGATAAATATAATTAAATAAAAATAACAAATCTTTGGTTTGTTCCCTAGACCAATTAACTCTTTTAATTATTATTTTTTGATCAAGACATTAAAATGTAAATTTTCTTAAAGGATTTGATCCCACCAGTTTCGTATTATCGTGCCTGACTTCAGCAGGCTGAAAATAGACTGTAACAGTCCTCCCTACAGACCACCACAATTATATTTACAAATTATATTGTCATTAAGCCCACACCCTTCCCTTTCAGCCGTTCTATCCTCAGCCGTTAACAAACCTACCTCCTAATTGACAATCAGCAAAATTGTCGTGTTTAATGTTACCAATATGCAAAAACTAACTAAAGATCCAAATGCAGTCAATGTTTTTTTTTAATTTGACGTCGACAAATATTCGCATGTGCTCAATAATTGTAATGCCTCATAGACATTGAACAATTCTGTTGCTGTATATGAGATCAAAAATCATTCCAACCACTCCCGATAACATCGTGGATTTCTTGTAAAATGTTGCAGATCGTATATATGAGAATATCTAAAATACACTCTTAAGACTTATATTTGAAGAGATTTCCAAGACACCATGCAGGTATCTCGATTGCTTTGTATAAAATCAAATGATTTTTAGATCACATTATTCAGTTTAGGGCGGGGATTTCCCCGGCATGTCCCACAGTTCGTACTGGAACTTCCAACGCGGTGGTTTAATGGATCGGAGCCTTGACTATGTGATTGGGTCCAATGTAGTGATAGCCGGCCATTTGCTGTCCCGCGGTCTCCATGAAAATTCTGGAAAAAAAAACAAATAAGGTTTATTGAGTTACTCTAATAATTAAATAATAAAATAAAAACAACATATATTGAATGTGGGTCTCGGGTTACATTATGAAATCACATCAGAATTGGGATAATCTAGTTGAATTGAAGTTGTAGGAAATGAGGAAATAAATTACTTTGGACTTTGGATATTCGGAAAAGCTGTTAATTTTTATAATGCCCGATCATGTAAATGATACACAACACTGCCACACTTTTTATTCTACCCTTCCGCTATAAACACACAAGTTTGAAGAATGATGCAATACACACTACAGTTAGAGCGATTAGTTGAGCTAAAATCGCTGGTGAACAATAATAACGACATACGTTGTGACAGTTTTGATGATTGATTTAAGATTATCTGGGAAAAACCTGCATTTAAATGCCTGCTACAAAAAGAGGAAAGCTGGCACCTTTTTGATGAGTTTGAAACAAAATGGTGGACAGTATTTAGACTTATGATTATTATGATCATGTATGTAGGAAACAAATTAATTTACACACGGGATTTAATAAAAGGTAAAAGGTAGGCTTACCGGGATGGCTCCGTGACGGGCAAGGACTGGTATTTTGGAGTCAGGTCTTCCCATTGGTTGATTGGATAGCACTTGGGATGGTTTGGTTGGTTCTCCGGATGGTAAGTGGAAAAATTCTGCTTACTTATGGATATCCAAGGTTGTGTTCGAGAAAGGCTTGGAATAAACTTCATAAATAGCCAAATAAATAAAATGTTTAAACGCAACTCGGGAAAGTGTGACTCGATGGGAGTTATGGATTCAATGAGTGCAAGGTTTCAAACTCAACTCTTTGTTTATCAGTCCTAAATGTGGGTGTTATCGAAACCCCGGCTCTTGTGATGTCGCAATATTAAGTAATCGGAACTAATACCGGCTGATATATTTTTTACTGTAAAAAAGGTCCGATACTTTGCAAGAATCCTGCTTACACAGTGGGTTTATAAACCGTGCACCTCGGTCGAACTTATGATGAAAACTCACTGATATAATCAAGGTTTAATAAATTTAACTAGTTTGCAAGTGTTTACAATATAATCATCAAATTTTATTCATAATGATTTCCAATTAAAATAATAATTTCAAATCAGTCTCAAATCGTATGACATAGAAATTGATGCGGGCCTTATTTAGTGTTCATTTATAGCAGTTTTAAAAAAGTATTGAAGAAATTATTATAGAATTCTTTAGGTCTTTTTTAGTTTTGTTTGCATTCACTCAAGTCTCAAACTCAACATCAACCCACTACAACATGCGCTGAGGCGACAGTGGTCAAAAATGATGTGGTGTGTCAAGAGCCTGTTTCAAAACACAAACTTAAGACTTTTTGCAGTTTTCTTATGTAGTGGAAGCCATAGCACTATGTGAAAGAAGGTCATTGAACACTGTTAAAATTGTTCGAAATTCTAAGATAGTGCGCAGTACACAAAGTATCGCACACGCATCATAAACATAGTACAGAAACTGTTTCATGTGCAGTGATAATCTTGAGGATAATAATTGGTGAGGATTGACCCAATTACGTCACTTTGAAATGCACATAAAAAAATGATTCTAATGATTCTCTTCATACAGAGCATTTAAGGAGAAAATATTAAAATAATTATATTTATTTTAGAAACCTAAGATACATATATCAATTGTTTTATAATTTTATTTTCAATATAAGGTTAAACATTCCGAATGGTTAATTAATTATATAATTTATTGAAAATGTACCTGAAAGAAAGATATACAGAATAAGAAGAAAAAATATAGTAAATAGAAATAATTGACTCTCACTGTGTAATAATCTTTATTAAATAAAGATAGCTGTGACTACAATTATTAGAATACAATCAAAGTGACATATGAAAAAAAAACATCTTATGAAATATAAGGAGATTATTTTTTAAACCTTTTATATAAAAGAAAACTATTGTATACTTCCATCGATAAAATAATTAAGAAAAAAATTCACTTACATTTAAATTACATAATATATCTAAAATACAAGAAATATACTGAATAATATGGTGTATGCTAGATTTCTACCTAAATTATATGAATATAGTATAAGATTTTGAATTTTTAATAACCCTTGATAAATTATTGATAGTAAATATCTTTTAGAAATTTATATGAAATAACAGTTATTTCAACTAATCATTTAATTTATTGAATGTGTAGTTTCTAGATAAAATATTGCATTGATATTAGATTTTGAAGATAACTAATATAAAAGGGGCACTGAATGTTTTATTATAAAAAAATATGACATGATTTAATAATTAGCAAAAGCTCTTTTTTTCACAAAAATATGCAACTACATCACAATTTCATCATTATTCGGAAAATCCATACAAAACCCAATTTTTTTTCCCAGAGCAGGTGCAAACCCTCTTAAGAACTGTCAAGACCATAAATCGGTATCTTCACATGCGCTGGTGAAAATGATTTCTGAAATCCCATTCCCGTGTAAACAGTACCCTTTTTTAATTTATTGAAAGGCATCTTCATTTGTGCAATGATGCACATACCAGGGTGATATATAATATAATGATGACAATTGATCATTAAATAAAACTATAATTGAATTATTACAAGAAAACAAGTTGATTGATTTTCTTAAAAAATTCTTAGCAAAAAACATGTTTTTGCATTTCACATGAACATTTCATAAACTATCTCTATGACTGACTTGAGTGGGATATTCACAGAAGAAAACAATGCCAGTGACATTATTTTTTGACTGCTACATATAAATTAATCTTAACAACTTAACAGTCTAACAAAATGATTACCAAGTCATCTAAACTATTCAGTATTACTGAAACATAGAACACAACTGCCATTTCTAAAGACATCTAACTCTTGTTTAAGTGTACTGATACTTCAATCAATTATGTACGTTGCAATTATTATTATTGAATATTGTCACAATGGTTTATAATTACGTCAAAAACAATTCTATACATCGTAACATGAAAATTTTAGTATTGAAATGAGAAGTGTGCTAAATACACAAAAACTACGAGATTTTGGTCCATATCAAAGCACTTAAAAAATCCTTTCATTGAAACTCAAATGGTTGATTTCCTCTAAAATTATTATTTATGATTACTTGTGATACCACAGACATAGCATTTACATTCATTAAAAATGTAACACATTACATACATTGTATTGATCGATTGATAAGTTGAAATCTTTTAATTTAGAAAATACAAACATTAAATTATTTGTAGTTTTCGATTCGCTACTTTGTATTGTAATTCCATACCATGCAGGCCCGTTGCATTGTTACAATTCCCTGCCCTACATGACGGGCCTCAGAATTCATTCAAAATTGTAATGATATCAGGGAAAAAATATACACAATACATACTTGTATAAAACAACATGTTTCTAATTTTCATTTGCACATAACATGATTTCTCATGTTTCCGCCACATTCCCACTGCACGTAAGGACACTATTTGTCACAGTTAGTCAATTAAAATAGATACATGAGTCACTTCAGTTTTATGAAACATGGATCCCGGGTTGGTTTGTGCAAATGATGGTGGAACAACTAAATCTATCGATTAGTATTGTAATATTCATAATCTAATACGGAGTAAACTTGTTCTTATCCGATCTGTTCTTAGCGGGCTGATCCCCCGAATTATTTTGCGGGGCGGGAGAGCGCGGGCGGTTCGGTCCCCTGTGGGGCCGGTGGACCCCGGTGGTCTGTATGGGGGCGGAGCCGAGCAACTCGGTGAGCCCCCCGAGCGCTGTGAGGGAGCTCAGCGCGTTGAGCGCCCCCGGTTTGGTGAGCAGCTGCGCCAGGGGTATGGCTGAAGCCAGGGGGCCGGCCGCGCCGGTGCTATTGCCGCCACTGCCTCCCTCGCCATTGCCGTTGTTGCCGAGGTTCGCCTTCTGCAGTTCCACGCTGCGGAAAGAGAAGGTGGCGGGTGACGGACACATGTTTGGGAGCAAGAGAGAATGAGGGTCGGGCACGGCAAGGCTAAGTCGATCGGCAAAACGGATGGAAAATTGTGATCGGTAAACAGGTCGGAGCGATGGAGTTTTGACTGTAAATGCACTGAGATGGAGTTGTTATGTGATGGGAAAAAATGACATGACATTATGGTGCTGGAGAGAAAATGCGTTTGGATAAAGAAAAGTGGTTTGAATTGTGGTGACGGCAAATCAAAAATGTAATTATTAAAAAAAAAAGTATATTTTTAAGAGATTAAATAATGGCAGTGGTGTGTTTCTACAGTTATAGAAAATGTGATTAGTATGGAAATATTAAAATCTTAAACGTGTGTGTAGGAAATACAACTATTTTGCCCACAGGATATTAAAAGTATGAATATGTATCGCCTTAAGCCATGAAAACCCTTGAGAATTATTTATATTGTGGTGGAATTTTAACATTATAATGTTATTGTGTAATGTGATTAAAAATAATAAAATAATATAATCATCAGACAATAAAGCATTAAAAGGTATGGCAAACATTTACTGGTTAATGATACGGAGAGATATACATTTTTTTACTAGTCATTATATAGGGAATTATTGAATTAATGTTTCACTGCATTATGCATTTATTGATTTTAATAATTTAATTCATTCTTTTTGACACTAATATGTCTCTACTCTGCATTTTAACCTTTTTGAATAAAACAACTAGGAAAATAAACAATCTCTCCAATGTTGAATCACTTGTAAGAGGCTCAACACAATATAAAGTAGATTTTTGAACTGAAATGTGCGATACCAGTTAGTAATATGAATTTACGGTGTACAAGCCTTCAAAGTGAACAAAGTAAATGTAAAAAAGGGATGGAATGGCTTTTGATCAGCATTTGGACGACGGCAACTGGAACACGGGTTTTGTTAAATAAAACAATTAATCGGAATAATGTGAGGAATCAAATGATTTTGTTATCAAATGGTTGGTAGACACTTGGATGGACCTGGACAATATTCAGGAGGAAGTGAAGTGTACTGGAATCCATACCTAAGCTGAAACCAAAATGTTACTGGGAAAACAATATAAAACTCAAGTTAGTTGAATACATCATCTGCAAGGTATGTTTATTGAGAATTGATAGCAACACCACAATTATGCAACAAGTTTGCACTGGAGGAATCTTTTTTCACTTATACGTTGTAATTGCTAACAATCTTCACTAAACACTCCTTATCAAGCGCCGCATCTGAGAAATGTAATAAATAATGCTTGTTTCTGACCTCATGTTAATCAGGTATTGGGCTAGTGCCACGGCATCGGGGTTCCCTGTGATGGTGATGGTCCTGTCGGTGGCTCCACCCTCACGTTCCTCGCAGTTAGAAATACGGATCATGGCACCGGATATCTGCCTGATCTCTGCAATCTTGGTACCGCCCTGTAAGAGTTGTGACTCAATTATTTTCAATTCTTCTTATTAAAATAAAAAATATTTCTCATATAATTTTCGCACCAATTATTTAGTATTGATTTCAGTATTAGAACAGAATAATGCAAATTACAATACTGAGGAAAAGAAATGTACATCAACTTACCTTTCCGATAATGCATCCGATAAGTTCATTCGGCACGGTCATTTCGTGTGATTGTTGGTTGGAAGGCGGCTGGTTGCGGTTCTGCGAAGTGCGTAGCTGTGATCCAGCCAAGGCCGCCAAAGCTGTCAAATCCATTTCTTTGTAAATAAGACTATATTATTCACGAATATTGGGGAAAATTTCATATTAAACATATAGACGACTAAATAAATTAATATCTTTCAAAAATAAAGAAAGTAGATCGTAGAACAATGCTTTCAGATCTCATAATCAATTATCACAAGGCAGCTTCATCACAGAGAACACGACAGTTACACTGAGAAAGGCCCAGGTTCACAGTCCGTACCGTGGACAACAATCGTACTCTCAGGATGCCCGCCCTCTGTTTTATTTTGTCATCATGAAGCATTTTGTGAACTCAAATTTATATGAAATTAATTTTACTGAATCATCAATCATAATGTATAAGATAAAATACGAAGAACAAACCACCACCAATGATGTACTTGAGAGAAATAAAGTAAGTTTAGTCACGTTTTATAAACATCTCACATAGGAATATCAATAGCTAGAGTGCCACCACGATAACTAGGCGTGCGAGGGAGGTCGCCCCTGTTGCGAAACAGAAGTTGCCAGGTTGTAAATTTATTACACAATACATAATGTACTGAATGTCCGGTGACCAGTGTCAGAGCATTCAATATAAATTTGGTCGGATAACAGCGCGCTCCGCGGCGGCCCTATATGTCAAACTATCAGATGGTAATATCGGTCCATTATTTGCTTTTTCAGGTTCACAAAAGATTAATACTTCATTGGCAATTGTTCTTTCACCATGTTTTGAACATAATAATTCAGTGTATATTGGTAATCAAGATGTCACAGCTCCCGAGCAAATACAAAATTGTACTGAATTACAGGGCGAGGGGTTGCCGCCGGGTGCGGGCGGGGCGGGTTTTAGTTCCAATCCTGCCGCACGCCAAGTTATGTTGGGCAGGCAATATTGCTTGCCCAACGTAAATTGGCGTGCGGCAAATTTGGAACTATAACCCGCCCCGCCCGCATCCGGCGGTAACCCCTCGCCCTGTCGTTCAGTTCAATTTTGTACTTGCTCGAGAGCTGTGACATCTTGATTACCACCAATATACACTGAATTATTATGTCCTAAACAGTCCAGGATGGTGCAAGAACAATTGCCAATGAAGTATTAAAGTTTTGCGAAGCTGAAAAAGCAAATAATCGACCGATATTACCGTCTGACAGTTTGACAGATAGAATGGCCGCCATTACTGCTTGGTTTCTTTAGTGCTGCCTGACCAAATTTCTGTTAAAGGCTACGATACCGGTCACCAGACATTCTATAATAAATTTATACCCTGGCAATTTCTGTCACGTGACAGGGACGCCCTCCCTCGCACGCCAATTTATAGTGGTAAGTCTTTAGTTCTGTACCAATGTCACATATTAATTTTGCCGACAACAATAAATATAGCGGAAGGTTATTTTGTGACTGTCTCTTGATATTGCGCAGGACGCTTACTTTCATTAATGTTTATAGTAGTCATGTGCAATCATCTTTAACAAATGTGTTTGTTATATTTGTTCAATTGCTGTGCAATTAATTTAAAAGCAAGGCAATGCTATAAAACTGCTGAAATAAATAATGAAAAAAAAAATATATATATAACTCGCCACTAGATCGTTCCATTTCATGATTATTTCATTCAAACATTTTTAACGTTGAGCAAGTTGTTGTATCGTATATATTTGTGTATACGTGTACAAATAAATCGTATTTCCCGCGCACTTTGTGCGTGATCTTAAATGATGGAATATTTGAATTTCGATTGTAAAACACGCATGCCGGGCGCCATCTACAACTATACTATATGATTTTGACGGCAGAAAAACTTCTGTTTTGATTGATTTAAAATATAATCGGTGATGTTTTTGAGTTGAAAATGGAACGACAGGTCACCATGGGATTTCTCTACTGGTAAAATAAAAAATCATATTTTTCAAATTCGATACGCGGCCATCGAGAAATAATTAATTTTGTGCCCCGTCGCATATATCCGACGTGGCACCCTGGCCCCTGTCATTCTCGTTCGCACAGGTCCGACGTGGCCCCACACTCATTAAATTTAATCCACAAGTCCTCCTATTCGGTGATTATTTGAAAAAAAAAAACAGAAAGCATTGCATCTCACAAATTTTACTTACTTACAAGTAGTGATGTAACAAATACGAATATTCATATTCGCCGAATAGTAGGTATTTACTGAATATTCGTATTCGCCGATATCAAGAATATTAAAAACAAACTATTTATAACTGAACGCAACGCAAATTATGGTTTGGCTGTGCATCGTGTATCCAAACACACCTACGCACTCTATTATCGTGGATTCCCCTAACATTGAATGAATGGATTTGTTGAGTTCTTCAATTGTTACTTGTTTCACAACATAACTTTTATCTAGTTTCGTTGGGTTATTAATAAGGTTAGGTGCTCATTTCATGTAGTGTTAACTCTTATGAAATAATTTCAAATTAAATCTAATAACATGAACTCTCATAAACGTGAAAAAAGTGATATTTATTTTCGATTGCTGGAAATGTACAAACGGATAAAAGAAATCTAACGCATAAGAAGTTACAAATGTTGCGATTTTTGAACAAAAATTTTCCAGTGGTTTATAATTATTAAATCTCTCACTAAAAAAAAGAGCAGTGGTGATCATTTATTACCTTGTTGAATTATTCGTATTCGCCGAATAGTAGGTTTGATATTCGTATTCATATTCGTGAAAGTAGTGTTCGTTGCACCACTACTTACAAGGGTTACATACAAAGTCAAATTAAGCCATTTTATCACACATTAATAAATAAAAATGTAACATTATTTTACATCAAGTTATTTCAAAACAAAATAATGCACATACCTGCAGGATTAAGTCCTCCTGTGCTAGACGGGGTAAGACCGCCTAATCCCAAGGCCGCCAATCCTGCCAGAGGATTCTTAGCCAAAGCTCCCATCTGTAAAGTTGACACACATGAGCGAGTTATACGCAGAGTGGAAAATATTTGCCCTTACAGTGCGTGTATCCTGATGGCAAATATTATAAATAGTTCACCAGTGGAAGATAATTATATATACAGTAAAAGCTCGTTAATAAAAACAACTATAATTTGAAATTCAGTATAATTTGAAAAATTAATGAGATTTTATCCCCCTCAAATGAATTTTCTTACGAAATGCTACCTATAATTTGAAAAAATGGCTAATTTCAAATGCGGAAAAAATTCAGACAAAATTATGAAATTTGGCACAATGTCATTTGTGTAAATATGAACATTTGCAAATGTTTTTATACCAGTGCTGACTAATTTTGTACCGGACGCTAATCCTTGTGGGTATTCACCAATCACAAGGCTTTGCCCATCTGTGTAACAGTAAATCCATCCCAACGGCCGGTGCCGCCGGTGGGCCGGCTAAGACGAAATTCCCGCCAAAAGGCGAGATTAGTTGAAGTATAATCATGTAAAGTAGCGGTTTCATAATTTTAAACCGTCAAATTAAAATTTTTATATGCTTTCTTTGTGTATTAGTAAAATCGCGTGAAAATATTATTTCATGTTGACTTTTTTATGTGTTTGTTTGTGAATTTCATAAAAACTGACACTGTTTAGAGATTTTAGACAGAACTGTAAAGAATATGGCAAATTTTTGTTGCGTCCTTTTTTTACATTTTAGTCCATTACGTATTTTATTTTGTCTCTAGTGTTTCATTATAAATTTAAATTTGTATGAATTCGCAAAACATATAAAACATTAACCGTTTAACTCAAAACATACTTAATTAGAAAATTGACAATAAAATTGAGAGGAAGGGAAAGATCATGAAAAAATAGCCAATTTGACAATTTTAAAATTCCTGCCAAAATCAAGGGATCCTTTCAAAAGTTGAATGAAAATAATACAAGACGGTGCATTCGCGCGGCGAAACATGAAGAGCTGCAATACAGACTTTTTGATTGTTTTTTCAATTATTTATATTTATTTTAATTTTTACTGAAGAAATAGGGGAGCTTGATAATAAACTGGTGCAACATTGGGAAAATATATGTTTAAAACAATTTTTTTGTGAAGATGCATTTGTTATGAATTTATAAATGTTTGCAGTAGTGTATTGAAAATTTGGAAGTTTCTTACTAAATTCTAGTTCCCTAATTCGAAATAAGATTTTTTTTTTTAAATTTGGTCCCCTCAATTTCATTTTAAAGAGCTTTTACTGTATTATGAAAATTACTGCCTAAATCTCTACTGGCTTAACATACTATGCAGCAAAAAATGTATTGATCATATTTAAAAAATGACCTCACAAGATAAAGAAATACCATCAAGATACAAATGAAGCGGCTAAGTAAATTAGTACACATTGTCTCTCCGCATGATTTCCCCTGGCACGGCTGGGATAGGAGTATCAGCTGGAAAGAGGTAAGATGAACATGGAAAACTTCAAGTATTGGCTAATCAGATCACTGGAGTATGCTCAATGAACATCCACTCGTATTATTTTCTGAACTGGGTGTCAAGAGGGCGGACTATGGCAGGAAGACCATTCCGCCTGTGGAAAATATTTGGAGACGGATCGAACAAGGGCAGAATAATAAATACTCGTGGATGCTTATTAAACCAACTCGACCACAAAATTTAGTATCAAACGATTTCAATTTTAAGCTCAGGGCAGATGAGTTTTCGGGGGGTGCTGCCCCGTTAAAGTGACAAATATATTAATTTGAATTTATTAACAGAAATTGGCATGTATTAGCAGACTTTACAGTGAGTACCAAATAGATTACAAATAAAATAAGACGAGTATTGTGCATATACTGTCACAAAGCCATGCACACTTTTCCCGGTGAATGAGTAACTCTTCGGCTATCTATCATTACAAAATAGAAGGATTCGTAAGGCAAGGCTTTTAGGAAACTGGATGCATCATATTGGGGTTGTTACCTTTTGCGTGGATTTCCCTAACTTTGACATTTTCGTAAATTACAATATTAGCAAAGCGTATGAATGTAGGTATTTCTGATTCACTTCGTCACGCAAAAAGTATGATGGCAGTGCCAGAAGAAACAAATAAGCTGCAGATCAATTACTTTACTCGAAAGCAAATAATTTGAATTAAAAAATATATACAATGTACAAACTTTACTGCATAACTTCTACTGCCACTTATAAAGCGAAGGGTATAATACCATGTTAGAAGTCGGAACATGAGATTCAAGCTCTTGGTTAATATTTTTATAACACTACAGGACTCAGAACTTCAATTATATCATTGATACTAGCGGGGTGTGAAAAAGGCGGAATAAAAATAAAAATTTGCAAGTTTTAAAGTAGTACATATCTTCAAACAAATTAACGTGTAATTTAAAATAACCAAGAATTTATCGTGTACAGAAAAATTTGTGTGATTTAATCTATCAAACTGATTATTTGTTCACAACTTTTTGTGATCTTACCGGAAGTAAAAGAAAAAATAGAATTAAGGTATCAAAGAACTTTGGTGGTTTTGTATTGTTAAAAATTACATGAAAAAAAATTAAATGTATACAATAATTAAAAGCATTACAAATGCTTTCGTGCACATGTTACATTTAAAAATAATCATATTTTAAAACAAGATATTAGGTAACCACCACCAGATTAAAGAAATTATGTTTTTCAATTGATGAAATATCAGAAAAAAAATATTAAGAATGCTGAAAAATCTATGATTAGAATTTTATATGTACATAAATGTATACTAAAACTACAAAGATTTTTATTCATTAAAAATCTCTTAATTAACCAGTCTTTAATAAGGTGCTTTTTTTTAAAATTGATAATTTGCAATTTTAATGAAATTTATTATAAAAAGCTAATAAAAAAAAACCTAGAAAAGGAAAGTATATTAATTAGCAAAAACAGAAAATATCAAAATAACCATGCTTTCTGATATAAAGATGATCTGGAATTTCAAATTAATCAGGTATTACCGCGACAAAGCTAAGAAATATTTGGAAAAAATAGAAAAATGCTTTTCTGATTTAAAATTTTATAATATCAAGACATATTGAAGAATTGAGAAATACATGCATAAAAATAACAATGGCATGAAAATCTTGGGTAAGTCTTAAATATAAATTACAAATACAAAATATTTTTTCAATACATAGAAAATTTCACGTGTAACATATTATCTTTAAAAATTCATGTGACATGGTGTTGGTAAGTAACAGTCTCAAGTCTACGGGGTCTACGGGTAAGTCATACCGAGCACTTTTGTGAACTTGGAATAAAGTCATAGCCACTAGAGGTAGGAGGCAATACACATCCGCTATTGGCGGCAGGGAGGGAAGATCAATCCATCCGAGGGGGTGTACAGAAACACAAATATTACTACATGAAGGGGGTTTTAAGGGGGCAGCACCAAGCCTTAACGACTTCCCACCGTACGCCAAACATTTCAACCCTGCAAACACTGTCCTTCGACGCACGCGCAATCAGATAACTGCAATATGCATGTGCCGAAACAAATATCTTATCCACTCTTCAAGTAGAAAGAAGATGTTTAGAAAGCCACGGGTCCCACAATGGGCTCAATTTTTCAATTTTAAAAAATCTTAGAAAGATTCTTATTTCAGTGTAACACTTTTTAATAATCAATGTAATAAAATGTGAACTGCAATAAATTAATTTGTTAAAAGTGATCTATCTTATTTCATTTAATAGATTTATCCAAACAACATAATTTATATTGATCCATGAAAATGTAAAAAATAAATTGTTGATTGAACTATATTAAAGACATACTACTGGGTGCAACAGAGCTAGTCCACAATACTTTGCAGGTGGATTAGATTCCTGCATTGATTATGAGTCGAAAACGTTCAAGCAACCATCAATAGTTAGTTATGGGGTTGTGTAATATCAAAGTCTGCATTTTTTTTTCAATATTTCCGATTTAATTTTTACAAAATGTTGAAGTATCATAACAGCAACTTACATTGATTACGAAAAATTCCATCAGTTTCAACAAAAGTTAAATAAAATAATAAAAACCCTGAAAAATTGGAGAACATTCCAATTGGAAGATTTTTATCATTTTATTTGACATGTATTAATGGGAATGAATTTTTCATATTAGATATAAGTTACTATAATGACAATATCCAACATTTTACAAAAATAAGTCAGAAATATTGAAAAAAAAAAAAAAAAAATGCAAAGTTGAATGTCGCATATCTCCTTAACTATTAATATTAGGTCATGGTTGCTTGAACATTTTCGACTCATAATCAAGGCAGGAATTAACCTGTAAAGTAATGTGGACTAGCTCTGGTACACCTGTATAGAAGTTATTTATATGAAATAAATAAATGCAATCTTTTTTAAAATAATATTATCTAAAAAAATGTTTCAGCATAAGGCAATATCAAGATATGGATTGAAAAATTGAGACATAATGAGAAACTGTGGTCAGAATTTCAAAAGTTTTTTTTTAATAATTTGAATGATTTAAAGGCTAAAATGATTCCAGGACAATGTTTGCCAGCTGAAGATTGGACGCGGTCAGTTCCCAACTCACGCCCAGCTGCTCCTGGTGAAGATGGTGGTGTATCAAGTGGGCGGGCATGGGGTGGTGCGGCATCAGGTGCTGGGGCGGTAAGGCGGCCGCCAGCAGGGGCGGGGCGGGAGGCGCGCCCTTCATCAGCGGTTCGGCGGGGTGCAGTGCCACGCCGTACATGCCGCCGCCCATCATGCCCTTCGCACACATCGTGTCACAAATATGGTACGTGGTTTGAAAGAAACCAAAATACCGCTGACAGTCGCTATTACTATTTATATTGCTAACTAACCTTATGTTTAGTAATGAGATTGTAGCAATCAATTAAATCCATTTGAAAATTACCTGATTATTGACACTACCGGAATAGAGACTGAGTTTTCAATAAAAAATACCTATATAACCATATGAATTAACAATAGCAATACAGCAATGAAAATGAATGGGCCCACAAGAGTGCAAATGTTTGACACCTTAAACACGTTTAAACAATGGACATGTCTCCATACGTTATACAAATAATAATAATAATGAGTTTATTCCAGTGGATCCACGTAAAAGAAAACAATAATTTTATTTTCACAACACAAACATTCATATTAATGTTCAGTACATTAGTAATGATTTTATTCTGCCGGGCAATAAATTAAAATGCTTTGAACTCAATAACCTCCTCAGACTTGGCGTCGCCTATAGGTGACATAGACACTTGAAAAAATCTTGCTGATCAATGTTTGGAATTATATCTTTTTACAAATTAGTTAAGCGAACCATCAATAGATATTACAAGTGGTATGTTGAATCCTAAATTTGAAATATTTTAGGAACTGTAAAAATGTTGTCGTTAAAGATTCATAATTCTTTATCGGGCCGATTGTGATTATCCTTTGTGTCCAAGGAGGTTATGGGTAGAGAATGCAACCCTGAGTCGGGATTTTCCTTTCGGGATCCCTACGGATCGGGATCCTGAATACTTTGTTTTTTTTTTGTTAAAATTAACGACAATACCTTGCATTTTTACATCAGCAATTTTAATAAAATATTCATTATTAATTATTGCAATAAAGTTTTTGTAGGCGTTTTTCCAAGCATCAGTCAGTCGATGTAGTAGAATAAAAACTACTAACTGGTAGTAGTTTTTATTACTACGTTAGGTTGATAAAATACAGCAAATATTATTCAAAGCTATTTTCATTATTTGAATATGACATGAACATAAGTTTTAAGTACTTACTAAAAGCTCTATAGACATATACAATTAAACATACAAAACATAAAAAATGCTGTTCAATTCTGATAATTTCATCCGATTTTTCAGTTTGGGATTGATCTCGTAAAATGCCTCGAGATCTCGCGGGATTGGGATTGCATTCCCTAGTTATGGGTGAGTATAATCTTTATTGAAAAAAAAAGATGCAATTCCCCATAGAATGAATAGTACTAATAATAAACGCTTTATAATTCTAATACGGTACATTAGAAGTTTTGTAGAATTTTGCTTTAAAAACTTATCCATATCAAAAGGAAAATGTCTTGAGAGTAAATTAAAAGATTATTGTACGAACTTCTCATCCGGCTTAATTAATTTTAATTAACTGTAAAATGAATTGATATTTTTTTTATAAATACCCGCAGACTGACGAGACGAAATAACAAAGCTTATGATATTTAACACTCGTAATAAGCAATCCACAAGCCCCATAAACTTCCTATCTTTTACATTGCAAACAGAAAAAACAAGAATTTTTAAAAGAATGTTCAGATTTCATTCTATCAAATTTCCAAAACCATCAATATCAAAGGGATATTTTGAACAATTTGATTTAGGCACACAGAAAAATTAAACTATGGATATATAGTGGTCACGATACTGAACTTTAAACAGTAAAGAGAATTTAGTTATGATGATGAAATGAGCATTTGACAATGAACACAATAAAAATTACATTATAAACAAACAATTAAAGAATACAAGAAAGCCTATCAGCGATTATCAAATAAGTAAGCAAAATAAGCAATAATTTATAATAATAACAATCTAAAATAAACCAGATCATTTCAGTTCTTGATTTGCTCAAATACAAGACTGAATATATGATGCAGAAAGCTATCACCATTTACCAAAGAATACTTGAATTGATAACATTTTTGAGGCCAACTGCGCAACCTTCCGTGCAAAGTTTTCTGAGCTATTCTGACGTGTCTCCAACCTATCTGATCTCAGATCTCATTGTCCACCATGGCTCATTAAAACTGAACACAGGCAGAAGAGCCCAGAAAAGTCTAAACAGAAGAATCTGAATGGCCGTGGAAACCTTGGATTATTGTCAACTGTATATAAATGTTTTAAAAGAATGTCTGAATTTTGCAACCCTCAGATCTCATAATCTATGTATCATAAGGCGGCTTCATCATGCAGGTTTAAAATAGTTACGCAGAAAATCAGTGAAGGATTGTCTGATTCACTTTCAAACACTGTGAAAAACCATTTCAATCTCACAAAATGCCCGCCCTCTGTGTTAATTTATCATCACAGGGTGCACCAATAGTAAAATATTTTTTAATTAACCGGTCGTATGCTGGGGGGTAGATCTACACGAATATTTTTGTACCCTCTGTATGCCGGACCTGAGATAGGCACTCTCTAGACATGTATGTGAATTTGACCTATTTTACCTCTGTTTATAGGTTTTTAAAGCTCATTGTTGGCTGTATCTCAAGTTTTTGAATGAATGAACGAGTTCGTCAAGAAACCTCATTTGCCGCGATAACCAGACAAAAAATCATTTAAAATGTTGTTTCCAAACCGCTCGGTAATTGTATTATTTATCTGTTAAAAAGTGTTTTTTTTTAAATAAAAAGTGTTAAAATTAAGTATTTTTTGATATATTTAGAACGAAAATATTGAAATACAATATCTTTAGTGTTATTGCTTTCATGGTTTTATTCGATAAACATGTAATTATTGTCCACATAATTTTTTTAAGTAAAGGTAATTATCGAAGTTTGTATATTGAGAAACCAGAAACTGCAACTTCTTAGTGATTATTGTTGATTTTTACATGAATATAACCATCACAAAAGTGTCTAAAAAACCAGCAATCGAGTGAAAAATTGCACGGCAGACAGCGTACATTCCGTATTATGTATGGACGGCATACGACCGGTTAAAAAAAAATCCTTTGTGAACTGTTTAAAGTATGGTGTGATTTTTCAATTGAGTTATTGTAAGTTAACAACCGAGTTACCATATGGTGACTGATAATTGCTCCACAAACAAAAAATACGATACAAAATAAATATATACATACATCTTGAGCTGGTACTGCGTAGTTCCCTTGAATTGTGTAAGCCTGGCCCCCGGCTAAAATAACTGGCCCGCCAACTTGGGGCTTGGGCCTATAAGGGATTGTGGCCCCTTTGGGCGGACTCTGAAAACAAAATTAACAATATGATATCACGTATCACAAACGTATATGTGTGTGTCAATCTTTCAATGTATCAGTTCAGTGTACAATGCAAATTGAAATAAATACATAATATTTATTTAATATTTTCAATTCATACACCTGATACTATACAAATGATTTTTTTAATGTTTTAGTTATACCAAATTAACTCTAATGGCTGGATGTTTGATCAGCAGCAGTAAAAGTTAAGAAAAAAGTAGTACAGATTTTTTGATTTTCCACCAATCAAAACTCATTTTCGCAAAAATCTATATTTTTTTTATCAACTATATATTATTACTGATCAAATAACCAGAGCTAATCAGTAAATATGTTGCTAAATTTTCCGGTCCCATTTCACTTTCATAAAAGAGAGTAAAAAAATTAGCCGAGTGTTTCAAATTACGTTTTCAAATAATTTAAATTAATGATGTATGACACATTAAAAAAAGATTCACCGTATTTTATGCACTAATGTCAAAATGATACTGTCAATTTTACACTACAGTATTCCATTAATTTAACTTGTTGAGGGCCTAAAAATTCCAAAGCAACATATAGGCAAGGGCCGGAAATTTTCTGAATTTTTTGTGATTTTTCTTTTTACGAAAAAACCATGAAAACATGCGTATATTAAAAAAAACACACACATTCATATTATTTTATCGGAAGTGTCGAAATGCAATGATTTTTTTATCAAAAAATTTAAAAAAATAATCTTTTTTTGAATTCCGATAATGTTGCCAGCCCGACATTTGCCGAAAAATAATAATGAAAACATTTGTCGAAAAATAATAATTAAAACATTTGCCGAAAATTAATATTTACTACATACACTACTATTATTATTTGATATCCTACCTAAAAATTTTCTTCTGTGTGGTATATTTTGTCGCACGGCACGGCACACAACGGAACATCACACTCAAAACACTTATAACATGTTTCCTTCCGTTGCTTTCGTGCCGCGCACACAAAACACTACGCCACAGTTTCACTTTAAATTTTGAAGCATATGATCCACATTTAACACACACATTTCTCAAATAAACGCAACATAAATAATGTATTTTTGTTAATAAATCACTGTTTGTATCAAATTGCACCACAAACCAAGAAAAATCGCGAATATATGTATATATTATCCGCGCGTAGATCCGTGTTCCAACCGTGATTGCTGGGCGCGAACTGAAGAAATAAAAAACCCTTCCTATCGACATGGCAACGGAATCACGTGATTTTTGCATGTACCATACACGTGTACGTCTTTCGCGCGCTGGGCACATGACGACGGAATAGATCGACACGGCGACAGACACGTGATTTTTGCATGTACCACGCATGTGTCTTTCGCGTACTAAGGACGTGACGACGACGGAATATTATTTCATTATTTAATTTTCGATCGTACAACATGAGTTTAGGGCGACATCTATAACTTTTCTATACGATTTTGACGACCGAAAAACTTCTACTTTGAGTGTTGATTTAAGCTATAATCGGCCATGTTTTTGAGTCGAAAATGGAACGACAGGTCACAACAGGATTTCTCTATTGGGAAAAAATTACGTTTTTGAAATTCGATACGCGGCCGTCGATAAATAATTTATTTTGTGCCTGTCGGATATATCCGACGCGGCCCCTGGGGACAGTCGCGCTCCGTCGGATATATGCGACGCGGCCCCAGGCTCATTAAACAATGAAAATTTGAAATACACATCAACTTTCAAGTGCATAAATTTGATTATTTACCTTTACCTTTAATTCCAGAAATTATGTATTTCGTATTTCTCAATATTTTTTACACAAAATGAAATTCACCAATATAAAAACTCCCATAAATAGAACATTAAAGATTAAAATTATTTTCAAAATAATTTATCAGTTCTTTGATTTCATATAGGTGTGCAATATGAAATTTAAAATAATATCAAGTTACTGACAAGACAAGATCTTTAAAATATCGAGATTCTAAAAAACACAAGGGTTATCATCCAAAAAATCCAATAAAGTGAAAAAATCCACATCCACGCGCTCGAGCGGACAGCGGTCTATCCGCTCAAGAAAATTAACAAACTTCCAAAATGTGGGTACAGATGGGTAATTCTCGCTGATAAGCTAGGCAAGCACCAAGAGCAGCGCCTTGCGGTATTAAAATCAACTAGATTCGTCTACTGGGTCCCCAAACTAGATCCTCTGTGAGTTACATTTTTAAGCCAGCTAGCGAAGGCTGAAGGCTTGGACTCAAGATCAGTAAAGATCTCTATACGATGTCTGACTTGTATTCAGAATAATACAGAACATACCAAAACATATGTGTTCTGATTTGTTTGTTTGATGTGTTTGAATATTTCTGGTAATATTATATTAGTGTTTTGCGAGCGAAAGCATCACCATCTCTTAGTAAAATTTTGCTCGACCCTTAGGGTACTTGATATAATAAAGAAAACCTTTCGTGTGCGTGTTGTAACTATAGCTGGCGCCATCTCTGGGCCAAAGATAGTCTTTTAGCGCCATTTATGGAATTGTTTTCGGGAATAAAATATGTTGGCGTTACAAATTGAAATTTAACTCGATGAAAAGGGACAACAATTATCATCTAATATGCATAAATTGTATATACCTCAAGCATCACACAGCAAATATGGTAAATGCACTGTGTAATTGCTTCAGAAGTTCCACTTATTGTCACGGCACGTTCCGTTGAATTGGGTAGCATTTCACCGGCAACCTAAAGTGAAAAAAATCAAAAGATTATCTAAATTATAGCACTGCTTATTCTTAGTAGGTCACTAACATTTGTAATGATTCCATTAACCAAAATGAACTTTTAAAAAACTAATTACGAATTGGAGAAAGTATTCTTGAGAATACCAATTTGTAAAAATAATTATAATTGTTAATGAATAAGAAACATTTAGAAAAATCCAATGATCTGTTGCCAAAAAGGAATACCCTCAGATCTCATAATCAATGTATCATTAGGTAACTTCATCTCAGAAATTTTCAATAGCTACGCAAAATACCTAGTGATTAAATACTTTGATCCACACATGAAATTAATGTGAACGGTCTATTTAAATTTCTTGAGATGTCTCCCTCTGTGTTATGTTTTCATCATAGGGTATTCAAGTACACAAATAATTAAAACATTCAATCAAAATCAAAAGAACCAGTCAAATTAAAATAACTATGCACAAAAATTATTAAATATTAAAGTATTATCACAAAAGATCAGTTAACGAAATAAAGAGTTAAACGTCCACAGTACAGCATTATTTGTCTCACGAGTTCTACATTTGTCAATAAATAAAAAGCCAAAACTTTGATTAAGGGTTATTAGTAACATTAAACTAGCTAAGAATATTGCAATTATTTTGCCTTTGAAACGATATAGTGTAGTTTGCGACACATTTTAAAGAAAATATTGCATTGGTGTCAGAATAATTCGAAAGAACATTCGGAAGAGATAACACTGGAGGGTTACTGCGACTAACTTTGAACTGGTTAGAAAGGGGGGATTAAAATATACAAATTTACGAAGAATACCTGGATGTTAGCGCCAGTAACGTCCCTGATCTCCTTGATCTTGGAGCCACCCTTGCCAATAAGAGAGCCGCACTGACTGGCCGGCACGATGAGGCGAAGGGTGATGGGTGGTCGCGGGTGGCCAGACCCGCCGCCACCTCCTCCTCCCAGCTCGCCAAACTGTGAGCACCACTAAAAAAAAAACATATGTAAATTCACAAATAAAATTCAAAAAATTTAATCTGTTACAACTTGTGCTTTCTACGACCAAGTGTAGGTGAATTATCCAATTTCTTCACCATCTCTTCGGAAAATTATTGATGATTTGCATTACCCGTAAACTGTTTTCTATGTTCACATGAATATCAAATTAAGTTGATTCTTCCGCATGCCACTTGCACAATTGTGACGACTACCTCGGTGTGCTACGTTGGCGGGTTTGACCTATTACATCGATCGTCCTTCTTAAACTCGGACTACATTTTTTGTACCAATGCATACAAAACAAAATAAATTCTAACATAAAAATGGACAAATACACTCATTTTGGATGTAAAGTCAAACTTCAAACAGCTCTCCTGTAAAACTGTTTTTTTATGTCTCAGTTGACATAGGGAATGTCAGTATGATTTTACATATCATCAGTGATTGTTTCTTTAATGGTATTCTTGCATACAAACCATAAACATTTAATATTTACAAAATAATCAAACATAATAATTTTGTTGTCTGTCTGTCCATCCGTCCGTCCGTCCGTCCGTCTGTCTGTCTACCCCAATAATATTGTGTAACGTCTGTAGTTTCATTTGAATACACGGTTAAAAGTACGAAATTAAATGGCCGAAAATGGGTCTTGAACCCCGGGCCAGCACACCCGAAGGCGGTAACGGTAGAGCCTGCATTACCAGTCAAAAATACAGTATATATAGTAGGACTTAGAAAAGATGCGAAACATTTCATGTTCCGCCGAAATTGCCAGGGTTTAGAATTGTACCTTTAACTGCCGGCAGAGGAAATATAAAAAAATGTTTAAATATTTTGATAAGCCGTTATTAATATTTAATGGTGTCGGCTATAAATAAGCAAATACTTATTCTTTAGGAATCGGTATGTAAAAGTACCATCATTTTTGACGGTTACAGCTAGTATTTCAAATAATTAATAACAATTGTTTATTGCACAAAGCAAAATTTTCAAAATAAAAAGGGTACATATATGTAGTTGCATCATGTATATATAATAAAAATATTCAATTGTAAATATAAAACTGATTGATATCCCTCTCATCGTCAATTGCAATATTTTTACAGAAATATCCGAAATCTTGTGAAGATGCGCCAAATATAGGGCATTTTTTTTAACTTTAAATTGAAATAAAACAAAGAATCTTGGTAATGGTAATGGTTTTGGCCTTATGGGAAAAAAAATTATGTCATTAATCTTTAAATATAGTGTTTTTTAGATGTTTGTTTTTCAAGTTGGCAACACTTTTTCCGGTGACAGCAAATTTGACAGCTGATTCGTACTCAGTTTCATTTCACCATGAATAAACACACCAGAGCAACGATTTCAAATTGTCCATTTTTTTTTGTAAACCGTGGCATAACCATATTTGAACCCTAATGGCATAAAATTAGTTTTTCAAATAAAGGAAATACCATGATTTTTGTGTTATTATTTCATTTTAAAGTTTTACACCTCTAATAAAAAAAATAAAAAAAACCTTTATACAATTTTCTTTTTTCTACTGTAATTTGTGTCTCTATAATTTAAAAAGAATTATCTACAAACAAAAATAATACAAATAGCACAAGCAGATAAAAGATCCCAGCAAAGGCTGATGTTATGAATACAAATGTGTATGTTTTAATCAATTTCAATTCAAAGATAAAAGTCATTGCTATATGGACCGCTCGCAAGGCCTTGCACAGGCTGTAGCTGATGCTCTTGTATTCAATTCAGTGCAAGTACACCGGATTCCATTTTCACATAGTGGATACGTTCCGCAGAATAATAAAAAAAAATTATAAAAAAAATAGGATAGGTTTCATTGTATAAAAATCATCTAGGTTGTCAAAAATACAATTCATTAAGGCCCCACACCACAGTTTGTGCATCGTGCAAGGGTGTATTTTTCGTAATTATATATAAAAAAATAGAATGAGGCCTTTCATAAAAAAATCCCTACGTGGTGAAATAGAAACTAGAATTTCAAATAGTTTAAGGCTTGGCGCATGCAAATCGGATGTAGTTTTTTTAATATGTTATCAACCAAGTCGAAAAACATAGTTTAACGCATTCAAACTTTGCTGAAGGATAATTTCACATAAACGCTGCATCTCCGTCAATTTTACAAATTTCTTTAAAACATTTGGTGAGAACATTCTTAATAAATGCAATGCATCTTTCAGAAATTAAAAAAAAAAGTGACAAATATATTTTTTTTTACCTTAACCTTAATTAAAATTTTATTCTCAAAATGTTTTATTAAAATTTTATTTTGAAAAATAACAAGTTTAGAAAATTGTACTAAAATATATTCGCTTTCTATCATACGTTAAATGCACCCATCTTTGCATATTTGGTAGGAAATCACTTGACATTTCTAAGGGTTGTGCATTACTATCCTACTGGCAGAGCCAAGTATTACATACCCAACTCAGGATATGGACAAAGGTATATAGATGTCGACTGACCCTAAATGAGACCATGTGCTGTCCGCACAGCAGCTAAAAGAAGAGAGAGGAAGAGAGCTGGTGCTCACTTTTTATAGCAGCACTACCTGATGCTCCCGTAAAGGTGGCCCTACCTGAATACACCACAATTTCATGCCAAATTTACAGGTTCTTTGGTTTTGAACGAAAATTCAGTTATTGATCACTCGGTGTCATTAAACCTCCTTTTTATTTGTCACTACTTTCCTTGGATGCTCCTCTAAAACAAACTCGAGTTGGAAAACAAAAATTGTTGTCTCCTAATTTTTGCAACATTAAATTTAAAAAAAAGCTATGTAATAACAAAATCCGGTACATACATGGTTATTTGAAAAACATTAATTACCTCGCAGGACAGTATTCCTACCTTGATTATGAGTCGAAAATATTTAAACTACCATGACATAATTAATATCAATAGTTATGGAAATATGTGACATCAAAGTTTGCATTTTTTTCAATATTTCTGATTTATTTTTTGTTGGACTATCATTACAGTAACTTATATTGAATATGAAAAATTCATTTCCTTTAATACAAATCAAATAAAATAAAAACCTTTGAATTCCAATTGGGAAACATTCCAATTGGAAATTTTTCAGGGTTTTTATCATTTTATTCAACTTGTATTAAAACAAATTAATTTTTCGTAATCAATATAAGTTACTGTTGAAAGTTCAACGTTTTATAAAAAATAAGTAAGAAATATTTTTTTAAAAAGGCGAAATTTAATTGATGGTCATGATGGCTTGAACATTTTCGACTCATAATCAAAGCAGGAATATAGTCCTGCGAGGTTATTAATGTTTTCCATATAACCCAGTATACAGATTGTATTGAAAAATTATTGAGACTGCCAAACCAAACGCTTGCGCACTGCACTGGTATACCCATTGCATGTGACAAACATTACTAAATATTGTACTTACTTCTTCAAATTTTTTGCAGATGAGGGTAAATGCCTTGAAAATAGCATTTGTAGGTCCTGTTACTGTGACAATTCTCTCAGGACATGAACCATCTGATATGTTAATCTTGGCGCCAGACTGAAAGTATTCAAACATGTTTGCATCAGGATTAATTAAATTAAAACTATTTAACTTATTCATCTGTATAGGTATACCATAAATAATGATTTCTTCTAATGATATGTTCCTATGTGAGGAAGCGGTCAATTGATCCCTCAACAGGAAAAATTGACAGACCAACTTGCGTAGCTTATCGAATAACAAATTTTGTCTAACTGAAATACCCTCAGATCTCATAATCTATTAATCACAAGGCAGCTTCATCCGAGAAATTTTCAATAGTTACACAAACTATCTCGAAAGATATTTTGGTTCACGTGGAAAAAATGTGAACAACTATTTCAACTCCTTTAGATGCCCGCCCTCTGTATTATTTTGTCATCATAGGGTAAACAGTAGATGTCATCATAATCTTGCTTTTTACATTTGGAACACATTTAGAAGGCCAGAAGAAATTGATAGCATAAGGTGTTGATGAGCTAAGCTGTTATTTTGACTGTGATTGTGTCAGATTGTGATCGATTGTATGATAATCATCATTACATTCAAATGCCAATAACATAAACAAATAACGGTTTAGATCCTAACTCGTAACTGGTACAAAGAAAAAAATAACGAAGTGTAATTTGACTATATTTGCTATCTCTGTGAAGAACCATTCTTCCAAACATACTTATCAAATAATGTTTGTTCAATGGCTTTGTAGTTTTCAGGTGTTTTTATTTTACCTTGTGTTTACCGACGCAACAAAGAATATAACGTTACCTTTATTCCAAAAGCAAGTAACTAATTTTTTGCAAAATCAACATTATTATTGATTTACATAGCGCTCGTTGGAATAAACCGCCACACTCTTCAGGGAATGTGTCTAACGAGAGCATGTAAGAAAAAACTAAGTTTTATGATAAGTACGTTTATTAGGTTTCTGTGGTTCTAATATTATGTGTCATGTAACAAATTAGAATTAAATGATATACACCGAAATGTTATTTTTAATTGCTAAAACACTAAAAAGTGAGACTAAGAAGTGAACATATAATGGCATGTGTAGGTTCATTGTAAATATTAATACTAATCAGTTTTTTCTGTCTCCTGTAAACCGGACAAATTTGATTAACATGCTATTAGAATTAAGAAAATGATAAGTAATAAGTACCTCTGTGACATAGATACCAACAGCAAAAGTTGTACATATTTTTTATTAAACAATTTATATAGTGTTTTTTTCTGAAAACAGCAATATTAGGATGTCAGATCTTTATCCCAACACTAAATAGACGAAACTTAAAATAAAAAATAAACGAGACGTAGATATATGTCGGTATTCGTCGTACTTAAATAAGAAGATTTGTATATTTTAACGTATCTCTCTTTAAGTAAAAAAAAACCTTTGCGGTGTCCGATTTCTGCAGTCTGTACTGACAGCTGCCCTCCGCTGCAAATGTAACCTCACAATTCTCATATTTTGACTAAAATTACATGAAATAAGTACAAAAGGCTGTATTTAAAGCTTATATAAAAAATATTATTTCATACGCACTTATTAATTTGTTCTCCCACAGCGTCCTGATGTAAAATTATGGCAAAATTGTCATTATCCCATTGGACCATAGAAAAGAGAAATATTGTTGGACTCTATTTATATTTGACGTTTGACGGATAACCATCATGTACTTCTTGCTCCCTCTGACCACACCATCGTCGTATACCTACGTCTCGTTTATTTTATTTTTTATTTTCGTCTATTAAGTCTTGGGATAAAGATCTGACATCGACAATAGCACAAATAGTATGTATAATGTATTGTTTTTATTATACAATTTTAGTTTCTACTTACTTCTTCTCTGAAGCGCTTTACAATTTCGCCCTTCTTTCCGATTATGCTTCCTACTTCCTGCAGACAATGAGAAAAACATGAAATTAAAAATGGATCTTTTGCAGAATTTTTTTTGTCCACACAATGTGACTGACAATTCTCATCTTGAAATGATTTATTGTGTAATATACAATACGAACATAGTATTGCCAAATTTTGCCTTTTCTTTGATATTATTCCACCATTACAGATTTTGTACTAAAACAAAAGAAGTTGATATTCTAAATAAAATTAAAAACAATTATAAAATGTAATGCTTCTTATGCATAATTTGAAAGCTGCAGATGTAATCATTACATAAAATAATGTTGTACTGTAGAAATAAATTTAACATTGAAAAAACGGTAATAACGGAAACTTTTTCAATAATACTCATAAATGGAAAATCAGAATTTTAGCACTATTGTGAACATTTTTACGTAGGTATTAGATTTCAAATAAAAATTAGCATTTTTTAAAAATCAAACAAATACAAAATTTATCATGCATGAAACGATTACCAAACATTTAAATGCATGAAACTTTGATGACTGTTGTAATTATAAGACATTTTACCAATATTAAAATTGGTGAGAAAACTTATTATAAACTTGTCCCAAAATAACCTGAATACTAAAAGCAAGTGGAAATATTTGAGATAAATATTTCTAGTTACCCAGTAACCATTAGACAAATGAAAACTGGTATTTACGTTTGACAATGACAGAGGACCTTCAAAACACGTGTTGTCAATTAATCTTGAAACACCGAAAATGTTCAGAAACGCCTTGAAATACAGCAAAACAATTATAATATGCGTGACACTCGTGAGTAAAAATAAATCATTTGTCATCAAAAGTGTATATAACGATGTAGTTTTGTGATAATTGTGCGTGAAAATATAAACAATCTGCAGTGAACGTACCCAGCACGAAGAAAGTACACGGCAATATAACACAACCGTTCCTAATTATTCCCAGTCTGCAAAAATACAATAAGGTTGTCTACTCTCTGTGAGAGCGGCTATTAATAGATGCAATACGTCCCGTGTTTTTATTCCTGTTGCATAGCTGGTGCAATGTAATGCATTATATCACCCGCGATTGTGTGAGTGCATCGTGATGCTCAGCTCACTTGGCTTGATGCAGCTTCTAATCAAAAATGTGCTGGCAGCGCATTTGTCGTTACACAAGTGACCAGTCAACGTACCCCACCCTGTATTCCCAAAACTATCTGCACCAGGAAGCTGGGATGAAAAATCTTAAGTCTTTGGGTGCTCTAAGAGATCAAAAGCATCGAAAATTGCTCGACTCAAATAGCCAAGTACTTAGCGTAAAAAAATAATTTTTCAAAATGGAAAGGAATTTTGGCACACAAGTATAATAAACATTTATTTTCAATTAAGGTTAATTATAGAAGTCTAACAGAGACGAAGGTATTTATATAGGAAACGTCTAGTCTTTATAGGTTGATCACGGGGTTTATGAGCTGGATTATGTGATCAGCACAATGCAACGTTCGCCAATCCACCGTAAGAACATCCATACAATAACCTTTTTTTGGTTATATAATATTCTAAATCTGTATTGTTTCAAATATTTAAAGGGACTATGCTTGAGTACGTCTACGGTCCTTTCCATGATAATACATATCGATTTATTTTCAATTTTAAAAACCTGAATGCTATATTTCAGAAAACTTACCAATTTTAACAACTATTTACTCCTCCGTTTTGAAAATGAGAAAGACAAAGAAAAATTAACACGTTTATAATACATAAAACAAATTGATTCTATTATCCCGAGTACTTAAACATAAAATGGCAGACATGTAAGACACTCTGTTTTTCAGACTCGCAGAGATGTTTTCATTACAAAATCAATAAAGATTATTGGGTGCTAGCTACTTGATATAAACAGCAAGTGTTTGACGACTGGACATAGGCCAATTCTTACTACACATTGGCAGGCGGCCAGTTGGTGGACATCCTGGACACAATAAAATCACTACCGCCTATTTTAATTTACAAGGTAATAAATAATCCCGTGCCTCAGGTAAAACTGAATTTAAGATCACATTATTCATTGTTGATGCATGTGCTGAATGCCGAGTCGAGTTGCATACGATACTAACTACAATGTTCGCATTATAGCATCGTGTTTTGATATGCAAAGGATACCAAAATTTGTGTTGCAATAAAATATGATTAAAACATAATTACCGGTGATATATTGATGCATTATTGGAACCCTTGAAATGTTTACTAAAAATATTTTGTTTTAAGTCATGACTGGTAAATGACTGAATATAAATTTGTAGCAACTTGGTCAGCTTCCAGATCTGCATGTTTTACCAATTAACATGTATCTAAAACCTTTCCATAAATAAGCAGAGTTGAAATATAATCTCAACTGTTTAACAGGTTGACTGCCCAAGGATGCTTTTAGTAGATTATTAGATATTTTTCCCACGGGAAAACAGCGCAAATTTACGTAGATTTTTTTACTTTGGCAGATTTTGACCTTGGGGTGAATTAAAAACATTTCGGACTAGCAAAATATTAAGCTAAAATCGTAAAAAAAAAATTGAAATTTTTTTAAAACAGTAAGTAAGTGGCTAGGTGATCATCCAATGAATTAAATCAATTTAATTAACAAGAAAATAATAATAATAATAATAACGATAACAAATTGATGAATGATACCATTATACATTTATAAATACATAATAATGTAGGAGAGTAACGTATTGCATTAAATTATTTTTACTATTGATGATACATGTCTAAAGCAGATTCATTTTTGAAAGAGTTTACAACACAAGCAAATCATTCATCGTATCGGCGAGGTATTTTAAAAATACAAAAAAAAGTCTAAAACTCTTCAGCGACCTCGGCAACAGAAAGGACAGAAAACATACACGGCAAGTCGATATTACGAGAGGCCCCCTCAGCATAAAAACGTGGGTGTGAAAACCAGGAAACTCGATACGCCAGGCATCCCTATGAATGCACTCCATGCACTAATGAGATTTCCACTCGATTGGATTATGAACGAGGTGAAATATATACGCAGCACGGCATGTTGTGACCCACAATGCTGGCATGCAGGATTAAAAAATGAAAGGGATAAAACTAAAAAAAACTCTGTAAACTTTAAAATATATTATATACCTATTAATCTCGAATTGACTCAATTATGGATACTATGTATATCAGTATTGTGTACTTTTCATGTGGCATATTCTATATACAAAATGAATGTCTCAGCTAGAAGCAAAATCTATGGGAGAGTCTTCTTCATTAATTTTGAATAGAAAATATTATTTTGTGATGTAATGAGAAAGTGAAGTGAGTGAGAAGAAAAAAGAAAGAAGAGAAGTGAAAAAATGAGAAAACACTTGAGTGAAACGCCAAAGTTTACATTTTTTTCAATATTTCTGACTTATATTTTGTAAAAAAAATTGGACTCGGACTATCATGGAGGTAATTTATAATACATTAAAAATACATTTTCTCAACACTAGTCAAATTGAATTATTGAAACTGCGCATTTTTTTTCTTTAAACAATATATTCTATTAATTTACACTTTACAATTACCTATCTGTTTGTAAAAGCCCTGTAGGGTGTTAGTAAATAAACAAATAAAATAATAATAAAAATTTGAACCAGATTTTTTTTGCAAGGTTTTAATCATTTTGTTTCGACTTGTATCAAAGAAAACAAATTTTTAATATTCAGTATAAAATATCTTCTCGATTCTCAAAAGTTTTACAAAAGATAAGACATAAATTTTGAAAAAAAAAATCATACTTTGATGTCGCATATCCCCTTAACTGCTAAAATTAAAATTATTATTAAAATTGAATGAATCAAGCTATGAGACACCCAGTACATAAATATAATTTATATTAAATTGGGGTATAAAAGCGAAGGCAGCAATATCCAAGAATATTTAATGCAGTCATCGAGGAATACTAATTTATAGTGTACTGAATTGAACATTTTATAGGAAATATAAACTATAAATTATAGGAGACGTGATTTCGAAAGGGATAGATATATAAAATCTAGAATTTAGTACATTTTAAACTAGAAATCCTCGGCGATTGCATTCAAAACATTATAACATTTTTTGGATATTGCTGCCTTTGCTTTTATACCCCACATATAATATATATTTATTATATTAAATATAGTTACCAATTTGCCAGATGAATGACAGCAATTATTATTAGATGGATTTAATCATTTGATAGAAAGAAACATTGCTACAGAAGATGATTGTAATTATTTCACCAATGCATTAGATATATTGACATTAAGAATATTTTAAATGTAAAAATGATTATGCTTAAATAGAGATAAAAGCATTGTAATTATTTTGCCAATTCATTAGATATGTTGATACCTATTAAAAATAATTTAAATGTAAAAAAGATTGTGATTACTTAAATATAGATAAAAGCATCATATACAATGTTATGACAGTGCTAGAAGCAGTAATATTTACCTAACATCTGTTTTTCAACAATTACCTGTACATGCAACATGCATGCAACCGATGAGTCGGTAAAAAAATTTCACTTAATTGATAAGTTGAGTGTATAAAAAATATTTGAGCAATAAAATTAAATTGCTCAGGAAACTCAATGTTAAGGTCGGAAGATTTTATCCATATTAGCATTTGTATCCTACTTTCTAATGCCTCTAATAGTTCAGACATCATAACCAAGCGGTGTGTGAATTTCTAGGAAATAAATCAAAATATTTATTTAGCAAATCGTATTTCTAGCACATTCGTATTATCGCATTTTATATATTATATATATTATATTGATTCTCATAAAATGTACTTTATTTACAGCTAATAAGAATGTAAAGATTACACTAGAAATGCTGATCATATCTAGAAGAGTTCCGCATAATTATGGTGTAAAATAAATCACCGAATCGGTTACATCACATAAGGAAGAAAAGACAGAAAACTGCCGGAATAGAGGAAGACCTATATATTGACAATCATTAAACAATTCTTTGATGTTAGATTGTAGACCAACATGATAAAGAATATTTTACTTAAGTATTCAATCATAGGCAAGTAAATTAAAAGACATGTTATGAACGCGGTGATAATCAGAAAATCAGAAGATCACACTATAAATTTGATGCACTAGATAAAAATAATATTGTAGTTATTTTAAACTAAAATAGTTGAATTTGGTTGATTATTCACTAAAGAAATTAAGAAAAAACTATCCAATAGCACGCCATTGCTAAATGTAAGCTCAATTCAGTTATAATACAAAATACCCATTGATCTAATATCAAAAACTTATTCTTTACATTCATTTTTTTATCAACCAAGTTTTGATTTATCAAAACACATCGCCCTTGACAATGAAACGATAATAAATAGAAAGACCAATCTTTTGTTGAAAAAAAAACTAAATAAAATAAAACTAAACTTTGTCCTTTGAATTTTTTCAGAGACTATTACTTAGGTTTAAATTATTTATTTATTGGAATTGACTTTGTTGTTTGTTTACATCTAAAAATGCACAAGCATCATTTTTGAATCTCGAAGCCATATCACTATATACACTTTTTAAGAAGGATTTTAAAAAAGGCCATGCAAATAGTTAACAAAGTTCGTTCTTACAGTTTTCAGAATAACAATTTGAAAAGGAGGAAAGATTCCAAAATATATATTTTTAACTTTTGTAAAGTAATCTAAACATGACATAAAATACAGATGGTATATTAATCTACCGAACCCCATGGTTATTGATAGAAGGTAAATATTATCCACAGTGGTGCTTACATCAAAAGCTAATTGAAATTTAAAGTTTCGATCTATGGCACCTCTGCGTAAAAAGGTTTTAAAAATGTTTTTGCTTTCATAATTATGAATCATAATTTTTTAGCCATTTTACAATTCAGAAGTAGACAGATACATTTTATGTTATAAGTAAGATTGGATTTGCTTGTGGAATACGTCCTCATCAATCAATGATTTACATTACTGAAGTAGCGTAAACAATACTGAAATTATTGAAGTTGACATTAACAAAGCGCATCCATTATGAAAATAAAAAATGTAGCACGTGGCTATACAATTATCTTTAAACTTTTCTTTATACGTAGACAACACAAACTACGAAATGTATATGTATGTAATATTTTTAAAATCAACTTCAAATAGCAGATAAATGATGTTCAGTATTTGGTTGAATTAAAAATTCTTATTTCACTTAAAACATTGAGATCACAACACTTTACTTACCATATTAGTAATGTTTGTTTAGAGCATTATTGTACACTTAAAGGTTAGTATTTTGTGATAGGTACTAGAGTATGCAAACACCAATATTAAATATTAACTACAGGGGGTAAATCAATAAGGGTAGTATAGGAAGGTCATCTTACCTTTCCTTGCATAATAAGTCTAATTGTGAGGGTGACTTTGGAGTCTTCCTCATGGAGAGAGGGTTTGGAATCCATGTCCATGCTGGAAGTGTTGTCGCTTGTGTCACGTGGAATGTTGGCAGCTTAAAGGAGTATACAGGCTCTAGCTACTGGCTGCTGCAGGCAGGGGAAGCTGGAAAACACGCCTTGTATTAAATTCGAGGAATTGTCAACATTTTAGTTTGGGCGGGAATTGCTCGGGATAGTTTAACAAATGGGTGCTAATGGGGTGTAAAAGTTAGCAAACTTAATGAAAAGTGGAAAAGTAAAATTTAAAAAACAAACAAATAATACTATCGTACTTCTAATGCTGTCTCGTCGTTGTCATCCGACCTACGGCGGCGGACCGGGACCGGACTCTAGTAGCGGTCGACTAATAGTATCGACGCGAGGAACCTGTAAAACCAGATTGGATCGTCTGTCCTTATAAATTAGACGAGGACATTATTATGTGGTGCACCGTTATCTGAACTCTGGCGTATCGGTAACATAACCTATCAGAGAAGCCTCATGGCGGACAGACGCCAAATATCGATTTCTTTAGTCACTACCACACAAAAAATATAAATTAAAAAATATTCACCTCGATAAAATTGGTACTTGTCAACACCATAAGAATGTAAAAAAATACATTATTTTAACAAACATACAAACTTATAATTAAAAACTACGCTTATCACTATCACAGACCGCGTCCAATTGCGAACACGACGCCAGGCAAAAGCCGGAAAGCGTCAAACTGCGGCGCGGAGATACTCGGTACTAAAAGAACTAATGTCGATAATACAGATATCTACAGACGTGAGCAAACGGCGGGAGACGGAAAACTTGTTTCTCAGAACCGCAAACAGTATTATATTTTCTACGATGTCTGACGATTCCATTAAATTATTTCCACAACCACATTAAATGAATTGAGCTCCAATTTCACAAAAAATATACATTATGAGCATTATTACGATTTATACAGAGGTTTCATTTCATACGTGCAATGTGTTTTTAGATCCGCTATTAAACTATTAAATTAAACTAAATACTATCTACTACTTATATTAATTTGTGAACAAGGTTTCATACACATGCTAGGAGTCCGGTTTTGAACCGGACTGTCCAGTATTTGGGTCATCTGTCTAAGTCTAAAGGTCTGTCGTGCTATATACTAAAGGGAAACGATTTATTTTTGTCTTCTCGGGGGCCGCCATTTTAATTGAAAACTGAAGGGTTATAAAATATTGTTATAAAGTATTGTTATCTATAACTGTAGGAAAAGTTAAAATGCAGTAAATGTAGGTATATTGGAAAAATTCAAAAATTTCTGTATTAAAAAAATATATACTTTATCCTTTGCGTACCTAATGAATGTGCCCGCCAACAAATATTCAAAAAATGCTAGTCTTTTTTAAATATAATTTTATGGAGAAGTAATTTCACGAGTGCTTCAAAACATTTATTAGTCCTATACAATGGCCCGGGGAAGCGACTCTCCCGTTTAACAAATACGGAATTAAATACTTCGTGTTTTTTCAAATCAAATAGGTAGGTACTTAGACCAGGTTAAGTGGTTCAATCGATAATTTAGAATGAAGTGCAAATGACTGTTTAAATTAAAAAAATAATAGTCATACTGGTATTGCAACTCTTATTAACGTTTGTGTTATATGTTATTGTGAGTCAACCGGAGTGCTTTGATATGATCATTTGAGATGATGCTTGCATATTACATTTTTTGATTCCTCTCGATGGCGCTATTTAACTTCACAATTTTTTATGCATGAATCATAATATTTTTAGATTTCATCAACTTACATATAGCAGTAATTTCGAGTTCATCAGTACTAGTGTTGTGTAGTTCGCGAACGAACCAGTTCGTAAAAAGCGCTCCCACAGACGAACTACGCGAATTAGTTCTCAGAATTTTTGCTCTTTAGTTCGTTGTAGAGATGGGTCATTTATAAACGAAACAGTTCGCTTTACTGAATGAGCGAACGGGATAGCTAACTGGTTGTTTATTAGTTAAGTAGATGAAATATTAATTTATTAAATTTAGCTGAAATTTTTGGAAGGTATATTTTTGGGGAAAATTTTGTGGCGGCTGGGGGATAAATTTTTTGGAAATTGAAACCCCCCCCCCTCTAGGTAGCGAAAAGTTTTGTTTGTTTTGAGAAGTTGATGCAGATAAAATGAGATTATGACGGAAACAGAAAGCACCTCCCCCCCATGGTTTGAAACATTTTGGGACCGTGAAGAAATTTCTGGAAACTAAAACAACCCCCTGAAAAATTTTCTGGTGGGTAATTCAACAATTCACTACTTACAGAAGTTGGAGTAGATAAGAGTTCGCTCGTTTAGTTTACTAAGGAGCTGCGAACTAAATCGAGCTCTCCATGTCGCGAACTACTACGCGCAAGACTAATCATCTCATTCTGTTATCTTCTCATCATTTCTATGGAGTCGATGTTAGTGCAAATGAGAAAGAAATATATTTTTTGCATGAGTCATACAAAACTTTCGGCGGTTGACCTATAACTGATTTCCTAATTTTTATGCCTATGTTCCAAACTTCGTAATGCTAACACAAATTGTATCATACATATAAAAAATAAATATGAATGAAAATTCCATTACTCCTGCTCTCTTTTATTGTATCCACTCAGAAAAAGCCGTGAAATCCTTATTTTTTATTTATTTTTTTATTCAACATTCCCTGAGGTCCCAACAAGTGACATAAATTTGGTGGTTCTGTAGAAAAGTGCTTACTCTAAATATATTTTTATAACTCTATTCTACGTAGGAAGGAAGATGATCGGCGGGTCGCCCCAGATTAAGCTGAGAGAGGCAACAAAAATGTTTATGAAAACAGAATGGGTCTAGACTGGTTGACTCGAGCAGAAGCATCGCAAGACAGGGGAACGTGGAAACACCTTGTCGAGTCTTTGGGCCTCCGACCCTACTAGATGAAGATGATGATGATATACTCTATTATGAAGGTCGATCGAGAGGTTTTGTATGACTCTTTCAAAAAGAATTCTTAATATATATTTCTCTCTCATTTGTACTACCATTGACTCTATATAAAACAAGATGACAGATGATAACATAATGTAATGAGTCATATCAAAGCTCTCAGCGGTTGACCTGTACAGTTCCTGAGCATATTTGTAATATGTGTTTAGTTAGGTTAGGTATGCCTGTGTATGCATGTATCCGGTGGGGTACCTACCTAACTAAAAAAATGGACTCCATGGAATGCAGAAGGGCCTCTGAACACGTGTGTAGGTATATGTACCTACCTACTTTCGCTGTAAAATATATAGATTTCCGTAAAACGTTGGACTATTATAAAGTAACATAACATCGCTGTATATATAATTAATCCTATGGGTCGTTTTAGTACATTCTGAGATAAACGAATGAAACTGTTTTAAAAATAATTGCACTGACTAGATTTATAAAAAATATTTTAAATAATTACTAGGCACTTTCTAGATGAACGGCAATGTTTTTTTTAGTATAAGTATCTCCATTATTTATATGAAAAATCCTTTTTCTATTTAAAATATTTTTAAATCTTTGACGAACCTTGTTTAGGTACCTACGCGTGCCGTTTATTTATAACCCTGATCCAGGAGGTTTTTGAATTAAATTGTTTGATTTTATAATTTAAATGACTCATGTTATTCCAGAATTTAGCCAAAACTCACAACGTAATATGTCATTCCCGGCATCCAAACTAACCAGACTACAAAGTATAAATGAAATGTTGGGAATAAAACTCCTTTAGGTACAACTGCTGGAACGAAATGTGGTTTTCTACTGCGCATGAAAGGTAAAAACTGAATTCGAATTACAAAGTTCCCTGTGCACTGCTACTGACCCGGAGAATGTAGCAATTATCAAAATACAAACTTTCATACTTTAAATACGCATAGAATTCAGTAATATTTTCAAATTACTGTAAAATATGATAAAAGGAACGTTTAGGTAGGTATAATTATCTTATCACACTGCTGTCATTCGGGACAGATTTAGTTAGAAGTCTAGAAATAAAATAATAAATCACCACCATTATCATTTTCAACCCCTTATCACAGGCAAGTCGGAGACTCAAAGTCCAGATAAAGCGCTTTTCCTTCCCCTCCCTTGCGCTGTTTCAGTGCTTGATGACCAATCACGGCTTAATCTATCTTAAGAAAATTTTTAAGGCAGATCACACAGGATAGATGGACAATCGCTGGACGAGTGCATTTTTTCAGTGATACCCGAGGGGAATCAAAATGCCGACAAGCCAGCATAAAATTCTCCGGAAGTACGTGGTAGGCCCGAATACTAAAATGATTTAAAGATTAAAGTACGCCTTAAAAGTGCAAATTTGTTCTCCGAATTACGCTTTAAAACCATACCTTAGCCTTTAAATCATTAAGTATTGACTCTGTATTCGGGTCGTAGGTAGCGTATAACATTGAACAGAGAAAAGTGGGAGATCTCTATCTAGCCCTGGATTGAAAACTGCAAATGATTATGATGGGTTTAGGATGACCCATCTCCTTTTCTCCGCAGACTTGTATAAACAACTTCAATTGATATATCTATATACATGTATGTAGAAGTAGGGGTTCAATGTTGGTCTAGAGTTTAGACCAGTGATAGCGAATCTATGACATACCTACGTGTCAAGAGTGAGCTTTATGGACATGTCAGCCTTCATCAGTAGGTATTGGAGTTTCTAATGAAAAGAGATTGTGGCTCTTTCACATGCATCAATATCAATAACCGGCTTCAGCCTGATGAATTCGAAACGGCCGTACACGAGTATAAACGCGAACCCCGCCGTGCCAACTCTGGAGCTCAAGAGCGTTTGATGCGCCAGCAGATTTAGATTAGAGCCCAAATGGTCCACCATCAATGGCGTAGATTCTGGACTCACTCCATCTCCGTGCAATCATTATTTGGTGACCATATAAATTTATTTTAAATGGGCATGTAGGTACACAGTTTTACTAGTCACTTTGGTCGCGACACTTAACACGGACATCTTTATTACCACCCTATAAAGGGATCTTAAAACAAAACCAGCAGCCCCGGTTTTCTTATTCTTGTTACTATTTTCAAATTTAATAATTTCACTCCGAGGTGAATACTTATTAACATTTGTCGACTTATTTTAGCTACGCCCCCTGGATTCTGGTGTTTTCCTATAACAATATCCTCTATTTTTGCAGTACTAATTCATCCTTACTTGAGCATACTCTTCTAAAGAAATTTATCCACTCTTGTAGGTCTTGTTGTGGATGCCAGCATTGCCACGCTGCGCCGTATGCAAAGAGCAAGAAATCATTTGCCACTTTGACAACATTTGATTTTGCGTCTGCGGCTTATACTATCCATAAAGAGGATGAACAGGATCAATATTGATGATCGTGTGTGGGTTACACACAATTATAAATAATAAATCAACACTATACTAATTTCTCAAATAAAGAATCGTGCGTGCATCACTAATAAATCACAAACTATTAATGTACTTAGACCTAATAGGTATAGACCATAGCAATTTCGCATTCCATAATATAATCATTAAAAGATTTGGTAATAACAATAAATTTTAAACTGTTCTGTGTTGAACCTAAATTTTGTCAATTATATTTTTATTTATTTACAAAAATGTAAAACAGTAATATTAAGACTATAAACTAAGTTCGAAAATGCTAAAAACAGGTAGGTAACAACAGTAAACTATAACAGTAAAACTATATACAACTAGTAAAACTATATACAAAAATAGAATGATGTAACCTCAAATAAGAATGATCTTGAATTATAGGAGAGGCTATTCACATTTATATAAAACCTTATCAAGATAATATACGTGTAATAATAATATTATCTTATTTCACAATAACATCGATCGAATAGATCTTAGGAGTAATTTAAGAGATTATTTATATTGGAGACTTTTTTTAACCATTTTATAATATTTTTTTAATAGGTACACCTATTCATATTTATATTTTTTTTTACTGCTTTTGGAAGTTTTAAATACAGTCAAGGAACAATTTGTATTGCTAGTGTCTATCCAATTCTTAATTTGAACATTTTTGAATAACATGCTCATTAGTTTTGTTCTTTATCTGATAGTGGTTGTGAATTTTTATATTGTTATTTTAAAAGAAATGAAACAATTTTTGTTATACGGGGAAATCTTTGGTTGGGTAATTTATAGCTTTTTTGGAATAAATTTTATTAATAGTTTTTGAGTTGTGATTAAGGGTTTGAGATGTATGGGGTAAGTCCCTCCTCAGCCAAATATTCCTTATTGTTGGATTGATTCCACCAAGTTTACAAATGCAATGTTGTCTTAGATTATAAAAGTATACAGAATATAAATTTACATAATTATGTGCTCCTTGAAATTCAAATTTTTGTTCAAGTGGTACTAACCCTTAGTATTTGTACTTAGTTTTTCGTTGTATATTGGTTTTACAGTTAGATTAAAAAATAATGTTTCCTCACAAAATCGCATTCACAAGAATATAAGATTGATCATATTCGGTTGCCCTATTTTTATAGCAGAGAAGGTTACATAATCAGATTTGCCGGTTTTTAAAGTAGGTAGGTACCTAAGCAGATTATAATGGAGCCATTTTTAATTTTGTGCATTCATAATGTTACTTCTTTAAATACCTGTTCCCAAGTGTATACTCTTAAAAAGTATAATGTTTTAGTAAATAAGTCGTACTTTATTACAAGAACACTTTTTATTTACAACAGCTTTTTATTTAACTCTCTTCGTCTGTTTGTTTTTAGTTGTTTGTAGTGGTGGAATTTGTTGGAATTTGTTTGTGAGTAGCTTGTTGGTCTTGTGGTTAGGACTCTCGCCTCGTGATCCAAAGGTCGCGGGTTCGAATCTCACTTCAGACCAGCAAGTCAATCCTATTTTCATAGCACAAGCATTTAACTTAGTTTGGAAATAGTAAGAATATTGATGTGACATGTATTCCGTGTTTGAATCTCTATTAAAAAAAAAAAAGATTTTTCACGACTAGCTAGAGCTCTGTAACTTTCAACATTTAGGTGTGTAGGTTAAGTGGGTGAATATACATTATTAAATCGTTTTCGACATGATCTGGTCACAATTTCGATTAAAATGAATAATTTTACATTGTTAGGTAATGAAGATTAAATGCCTAGTAGTTTTGAGATTCATCAATATTAACATGAAAATATGTTCCGATTTAAAATTTATTAATTTTAATCGGCTGATTCAACTTTGACGTTGGGCGACGGGATAAAATGTAATATTATTATTTAATATTGCAACTAAGAAGGACGGCCGAATGAATTGTATTTTTTATAAGTAGTAAAAAAATTAATACTTAATTTAAACTTTTAAACAAAAGAAAATTAATACTTAATTTAAACTTTTAAACAATGTATTTGATATTGGATACTGCACGGTTATATTAAAAAATCGATTAAAAATATTTGCAAAGAAAGCGCATGAAAGAAAGATTTAATTTTTTTTGATTTGCCTGGTATTTAAGAGGCTCGGTTTAGAAGGAAATTAATTTTTTATTTATTTAATAAATGTATATGTTTTGCTTACTTTATATTTTATTTAATTATACGAGAATAAATATTTAAACTGCGGTATAAATGGTCTTGAACACACGCGAGGGGAACATTATTCTGCCGTGACCCAACCCCCTTTCCTAAAGAACGGGTTAAGATCTGTGTAAATTTGAATTCTCTGTGTTTATTATTAATTTTGTTATATTAATATCAATAATTAAATTGGAACCACGAATCACCTTTATAGTTATAATGAGTACATTACAGCACGTGTCATTCCGCGCAATCCCTCGCGGGGGAAAAAGCACATATTTGGGACCCCTTTCACGGTATTTTGTTTTGTGGTTCTCTCAATGAAAGCCCCAGTCGTGTGATTATTTCGTGTACGCGGCATTTGCCTGAACGCCTCACTGAACCACCGAACGGATGGCCACGAGGATAATCGCCCAGCTAAACAGACTGCGAAAAGTTGTCGTTCGACCGCGCACATTATTCAAGTACCTACCTAGAGCAGGCAAGTTTTTATTTATTGACGTGTCTAGGGTGACATCTGGCGGATGTCACCCTAGTAAAATTTGACAGAAAATTATAAAATCTAAAATCCGTAAACGAGCCCGCAATCGAGGATGGAGATATACGCGAACGTTATCTTCATTCAATTTTCGCCTTGACACCGACAAAATACGAATTTGTATCAAAACCACCACAATTCATAATTATTTACAGCGCGAAAACATTTTTATTCTGACGCAGGTACCTAAAGGTAAACGTACAGACATGTGTGAATAATGTTCCGCCTTTCAGTTAGGGAAGCCAGGAAACAAGATGGGCCGCGCGGCGGCTGGAATAGTCAGATGGAGTAGGAGAAATAAAGGAAATCGATATTTGCTTTATCAGTTTCATATCCGGGACTTTAGTCCAATGGAATGTCTGTGAACGACTGCAAACCCAGTCGAGCAAGAAGACACAATACACTTGCATATAGCCGATCGTTGCTGTTTGAGTCTTGACGTCACATATAGGTACATATAATACATAGGTACCTATAGGTACGTAGGTACATTGCATTCTTGCCTTGATCAGGGGTCGAAAATGTTCGGGCAGTCATGACCATGACATGATCAATAGTTATTTATGGAGTTATGGTAGTATAATTTCAGTAACTTATATCGATTGCGAAAAATTCATTCGTTTCAATAAAAGTTAAATAAAATAATAAAAACCCCAAAAAAATCCAATTGGAATTGGAAGGTTTGTATCATTTTGTTTTAAATAGAATTGTGAACACGGAATACGTGTCACATCAATCAATATCAATATTCATATATATATATATATATATATATATTATGGTGGTGGATAGCCCTTGGTGTCACATCGAAAATATGCGAGTTTGGTGGGGGTGGCTGTGCGTGGGTGGGAGTGGGTGACGATAATGTGCTTTCTAGCACATTGTTTTGTTATGGGAAGGTCGTAAATGCTTCAGATTGTTTCAAAATAGGCGCGCCGACTGTGTCGGTGAGTCTAGAAGGTTCCGAAAAAGCCTGCTCTAGAAAGATCTGGAAGGAAAAGGTTCTAGAAAATTCCCGAAAGTTCTATTAGGTTCTAAACTGAGTGGCGGAATGTGTCGGTATGTCTAGAAGATTCCTGTACATTCGATAAATTTCTTGAAATTTCTGGAAGGAGAATGTTCCAGAAGGTTCGCGAAAGTTCTATGACGATCCAAACAGTGTACTAAAAATCTGAGCGTGCGAAGCCGTGCGGGTACAGGTAGTATTCTTATTATTTTCAAACTAAGCTAAACGCTTGTGCTATGAAAATAGGACTAACTTGCTGGTTTGGAGTGAGGTTCGAACCCGCGACCCTTGGATCACGAGGCGAGAGTCCTAACCACTATTTATAGTTATAGTACGTCTACGAAGACGTACTTAAATAATACCTACGTCTGTGGTTGTTATTATGTTACAGCGTGATTTAAAGACACGGCTGATGAGGTAGGTAGGTAGGTAGGTACTCCACTCTGTCCGCCACACGCTGTCAAACAAGGTCGTCACTGGCCGGCCGAGGGGCCGAGAAGTGTATCGCCGGCCATGGCTGAACATGAGCCCCGTCGGCTAGTAATTGGCCTCAAATAGATTGTTCAACATCGTAGGTGTCATCCGCGTCATTCCTGTCCAAGAGGGTATTTATTGTTTTGTGAGAGAACCAAAAATAGTATTATTTTGAACGTTGGTGCTGAATGTATGTAGTTGTTTATCATATAAAAGTGACTACTTTTAAAGCTTAAAATCCTTGTTAAAGATACATTTTTTTAAATAGTTAATATTTTATGGATTAAAGCTACCCAACCAGGCAATACCTACAGGAAAAACCTATCAGATAATCTATGTTTGTGTAAGTTCACATTTTATTACAAATATGAAAAAAATGTTTAATAATAGGCGTATGCACAGAGTATAAAAATACACAGAGATTAACTAAACCATTCTTAAGAAAAGTGGGTTGGGTCACAGCGGAAGAGAATCACCCTACGCGTGTGTTAAATACACTTTTATATATCGCGGGTAAAGTATTTATTCTTGCGTAATTAAATCCCTTAGTAAACAAAACGAATTTTTACAATATACATTGCATTATTGTAACAAAGCGCGACTTAGTAACTAAGGCAGTATACTTTTTCAGAATATTTAGTTTGACCTTTTCATAAAGTTTTCAAAATTTGCAAGCTCGTATAAATTTTTTAAACAAGTTTAACGTATTAGAACGTACGTTAGTTCGTATCTATATATTTTGGTGGTCTGTGGGTGGGTACACTATAACATTTTACATTTTATTACAGATACGCAACAATATGAAATAGACAAGTTTAAATGTAGTAATAATTGTAGATAGATTGTAAGACAGTGTAGTAATGAAGTGCTAAAGATAAATTAACTGCTGGAGGTTGGTGTAAGAAGTGTAAGAAGGCACAGATATGAAACTACGAAGATATCCTGAATGATTGGAAGGTACCTAGCAATCATTACCCCAATTATAAAAAAATAAAAAGGCAGAACACAATTCTAACAAAGATGAGCAACTCTTTTTTCGGCTAGCTGTAAAGTAGGTACTCTTTCATATACCTACCTTTACGCGGGGTGTACCATACGCTGAATCAAAGTGAAGGAGGAATGGAGAAAAAGGCAATGGATAGGAAGAAGTGGAGAGGCACCACCACACAGGAACGCTACGAGTAAAATAAGCCATCAGAAATAAGTACGTGTAAGTAGTCATATTTTATTTTATTTTTAATTCTGGATACTTATGTACTTATGGCGAACAATTTTTTATTTTCTTTCTGTCCTTTTGCTAGTAACCATTGCTAATCTAATTTGAAATGTCTTATATGTTTTTATGTTTGTGAATTCTTTTTTGAAGGTTAAACAATTGAATCGTGTAAATTATTTAACAATTTTTTTTTATAATAAAACTTTGAACGTAATTTTGGGGACAGATATTTCTCAAGTGGACTAAAAAAAGTAAATCTTTTATTCTGAAGGGTATGCCCGATCGTTCTCAGCCTACTTTTAAGGTATGTTCGAACTACATGTATCTTGGTTTTAAATTATTTTACTTACTTGAAATTGTATTTATTATAACATTTAGATAGTAAATGACAAATGAAAATCAAAACCGTTTAATTTTTTGAAATTGAAAAACTACGACCACATTAACAGTGATGTAAAATTTTAGGTCAATGCCCGATACTTATCCTACCGAATCTACGTTAGTGCCTAGCCTACCGAGGTAAGTAGCAGATGTGCCAGCTTAAAATCAGCGACTAAATAATGTAATTTAAGAATTTCTCTTGGGCAATTTTTTTACATAACCTAATCTACCCTAATCAAGAGACAAATAACTTGTAAACATTGTTTTCATTCCTATATATATATATATATATATATATATTTTTTTTTCACACTTCATATTATATAGATTTTCACACCTATATTATGTATTATATGATATATGTAATATATCTCTACTATCTACTATATATAGATATTATTTTTTTTTTTTTTATAATACTATTTTTCTCTCGTTTCTTCTTCTTCCTGTAATCGTTTCAACGATATTCCAGACTATTTTTTCCTTTGTCACTTTCAAAATAAAACGTATTCACATTTTTTCTAAGACCAATATTATCGGAGAAACGAATTTTTAAAATTTTCCAACTGTCACCATTTTGAATAAAGCAGACTGGGCTGGCTAACCAACTTACTTGAGATATTAATGAGGTAATAAGGTTAATTTTACAGAAAACTTTGATCGAAATCCAACAATAGCTACCGGAGATACCCTGCCCATAATTTCAGATATATGTTCATATCATGTGGGGTACAAAAGCAAAGGCAGAAATATCCAAAAAAATGAATCGCCTATAAATTTATACGAAACATGATTTTGGAAGGGATATAGAAACATAAAATATGGAATTCAGTACATTATAAGTTAGTAATCCTCGGTGACGACATTCAAAATATTTTTTTTTTAATATTGCTGCCTTTCCTTTTATACCCGACATATATTATGATAATCTACAAAGATACTTACTTTTTTAATGGATGATTTCGAGATCTGTAAACAGAGATTGTATTGAAATATTCCGGACGTTGCGTCAAGAGATCCCCTGCAAATGTAGTATAGTATTTCTATCGAAATCTACCTTAAATGTAATACAATATCCGCATCTACTACGAAGATACGAAGTTACTTCGGCTGAAATCGTCGGACGACAGCAACAAATATTCTGGCAAATTCAGTCTCGCTCATCCATGCTGTAAAGCAACCGAGCATAAATTAATCTAAGAAATATATACTACGTCTATGGCTCTTTGGATATCTACATCTACAGTGACGCTTTAATCGCGAGAAGTTCTTTCGTGAATGGCTTCCTTGACATTAAAATCACAGCTGTTTTGACATATCGGCGCGAATTCCGAAACCGCGTATTTCGCAAATAACGTATGACGTTTCATTTGAATCTGAGCTGTGATAAATAACTACGCAGCTTCGAATAAAAAAGTTCCTCTGACTTTAATTATGAATGAAAAAATCAATATTTTTGCGAACCATTTTTCACGCTTTAAACGTTGGTAAAATACATTACTGGCGGCGGCCGACTCATTCATTTAAACGTCTGTGCATTTTGTATGGAGACAATATTGATCCAACCGATATAGATAGACCTGCGATGTACTCTTTAGTTAGGTACCTACTGTCTCGACTAACTCATTCCACTACGTTCTCAATATCTTACTTATACGAAAATTAATGCCTTTCTGATTCTGTTGAAAAAGCATTACGGAAAATCTTAGAAAATAAATTTTGCTGTTAGGTATATTTTAACGATTTTACAATTGTATTGATTTACTTTACGGTGTGTAGGTACTTAAATTTGATATTATAAAAAAACACTACATTATAATATATATTTTGACGTTATCAGATTTTTATTGTGAAGTTAAATCATTTTAGAATATAATTCATTGATTTTTAAAACAAATGAGATCATTTGGCAAGACTAAATTGTTTCTTGGTGGCAATTTCTGTAATTCTGTCTTAGTGACTCATTTAATTTTTGAGTTATACTTCTTTGGCGCGTTCATAACAATAAATTTATTATAACGAAGGTTGCGCACGCAGCATGTAGCGGAAATGCGATACCAGAACTAACGACGCCATATTGAATTCTTGTCAGCTGTCAGATTCTGTTTACATGGGAGTTTACGAATGCTTCGATCGTTTTTCAAGAAAGTTTTTGTTTATAACCATGCCAAAAACGATTAAAAGTGATATTCGAAAAATTATTCTTATTACAAATACGACGTAATTGTTAGACATTCGTTTTCAAAACGAAAAACACATTCATTCATTCGACATTCAATGCGGCTGTCAAAGTTGTATGGTTTCGAAACTTTTCAATGCGGAACCGTTTTAGGCCGAAAATCGACAAAACATTGAAGAGAGTGCACACGTTTTTTGATTCGTCGCATCATACTTATGTTTGCGATGGTGCGGTGCATTTATCTCTTACTTTAGCCGTCACAAACCAATAGTTGTAACCACATTTGTACCATTTCAAAGACTAAACTACTAGCGACGAGACACCCTGTATATTTCGGTGGTCTGTGATCAACCTAATATAACTGAATCCCGGGGAACGCTAGGTGAGACCGCAAGTATTCTAAAAATATAAAAGTTTTCGATTGATCTGAGAGTATTGTCACTGCGTTCCTTTTTACAACCACTCCACAATTCCCTGCGGCCCGATCTGGCTCTCCCCGCAGAAGCCAATAATGTGCCAATGCGCCAGACAGATAGGCATTTGTATTTTAAAACCGTACAACAATCAACAAAGCACATTCCGTATGAGATAAATGGTGCGCGGATACAAAGCTATATTCACATTTCCTCCGTCGTCGCCTGTCGCTGTATCGCTCCACCCACAACCTGCCTTTAGTGATGTCTGCGGGGCTTTAATTAAAAATGAGATGAGGGCACATGCGAAAAAATGTAGAACGTGATCCTATTGTAGCCTGCAACCGCACAATATAAAGCTGCATATTTTTTGTGATTGAGACCAAATACGCTGACTTCAGTGACGCATCCATGAGCGCCCATCTCTGGAATGTTCAGTGCACACAAGTGCGCGCACCCGATTCGCCAACGAAAAAATATGAGTATAGCTCTTGTTTATTTATTTGTATGTTCGTATGATACGTAGCACCATTGGAAAATTATTAGGAAATAAAGTGAGATTCTTACAGCTTAAAGCAATCAAAATAACAACCCAAAATTAAAATTAAAATATTATAAAAAAACAATTATATGAATAAAACATAATCACAGAAAATTAATTAAAAAACGCTATATGTGGAGTATAAAAGCAAAGGCGGCAATATAAAAAAAAAATATTGCAGTCATCGAGAATTACTAATTTAAAATATTTCCAAAAAATCTCGAATAAGAATTCGAGATTTTATAAGAAATATAGCCTATAATTTATAAGACACTATGATTTTGGAAGGAATGGATACATAAAATCTATAATTTAGTACATTCTTAATTACAAATAACCGGGGACTACATTCAATTTACATTTTACCGTTGTTTAGGTACTTTTTCTTTTACTCTATTATTTGTTATTTTTACTACCACGCTTGTATTGGCTTCACTTGTTTGGACAGAATCTTGTAATCCATATTTTTTTACCCGCTTCCCAAAGTCCAATCGAGCTGAAATTTTGCACACAGACGCATTCGCGATGACAAAACATGAATCCATTATTTACGAATTGGTTCACGAATTTATCAATTAATCTATCATAATTAATTAATAAAAGTTTTATATGGGAGTGAGCTCACCAAATGACGACGCTAGTTTCCTACCGAATTAATTTTGTACGCTGGGTAATATTAACACTAAAAAGGAGAGAATTATATTACATGAAAAAAAAATTTAAACCAATCTTATATTTAAATGTATCTACTAAAAAGTAAAAAATAAATTTCGGCCAAAAAATTTTTGCCTCATTCTCCAAAATAAATAAACTGTTATAAATATGCCACTACTCTCTACACATAGGTATATTCCTCTCATATATACGAGTCCTTGATTTTTATAAAAGAAATGCAAATATTATTTTGGTAATTAACAAATTAATTTGTAATTTTATACTCTTAACAATTGTATTAAAATAAAATAAAATAATACTAAAAAACTAACTAATAAAAATATCAGAAACCAATCTTCTTAGTGCTTTGCATATATAGGAAAATCGAATACAGAGTTATATGAATAATATATATACCTATCTGTGGTCCGAATTAGAATGGATTTTTTCTCCGTGTTTTTCGTTGAAATAAATGTAGTTAAGTTCATTACTGGTATCTACATATAAGGTTTCGTATAAAGGATGCTGTATATATTATTTGTATGAATAACTTAAATGTTTTATGATGTGCAAACATCTCTCACGCTCGCCGCTAGTATATTTTATTCACTACCCATAAATGTCAAACTTACGTTTTGACACTTGTTAGACTTACATGTTCGAAAAGCCGCAACACTAACATGCTGAAAATTTAGAAATGTTATTTCACGATCCGGTAGGTACATAGGTCAAGAATATCGTTGCGAGTTCAGTCCTACTTACAGAACTACTTACCAAATTTTTTTAGGAAAAAATAATTAAATTAAAATATAGATTATATAACCAACTGCGAAATCTATGAATACTATGGGAAGGACTGTAGATGTCTCCACATAGTCCACTAGAATATTTGAAAGAGACTGATTTAGAACAAATAGGTACAGAACTTTCAAAAATTTGATTATGTATGGATGTTCTTACGGTGGATTGATGAACGTTGTATTGTGTAAAATGATCACTCAAGCCGGCTTATACATGTTATAAACCCTGGGCCATCGTATAAAGACTTCCATACGTTTCCCATATAAATAGCTTCATCCCTATGAGTCTTCTATAATTTATCTTAGTGAAAGAATAATACTTTCCCATTTCTACACAAAATTTGCAAATATAATAAGTAATTGAGTTTTTCTTATTTTAATAAGTGACTAACTATAACCCATTAAGAATGACGGAACATTGGTTTGCGTCTTTACTAAGCCCTTGTATATATTTATAGTAGTGTTTTGGTTGTCCACAGAGAGGCGGCCGTAGCAACATGAATTAAACGGTTGGTTCAAGTTTACTGGCCCAGTGTTCAAGCCCCATCTCCGGTGGTTTAATTTCTTTTTTAAGCCTTTTTAAGTTTTTTAAGCCCTGACTTCAAACGAAATTACGGACCTTACACGAAATTACGGGGACAGACAGACAACAAAATTATTATGTTTGGTTTTCTAAGGCATGGATCTCTTTGTAATTTGTTTCGATACAGTAATTGGGCCTCATACGTATATATTGTAGCTTTAATTTTTTACAAGGAAAAAATAATGTAAATATTAATAGTGCTGCAAAATAAAGATGAAGATAACAATGATGAGAAGAAGTAATGTCAGATCAGTATAAAGCTCAATGAACAAACAATTAATATACTACAACGTTACGGTTTTTATTTTTAAGATCCTCACAAGAAACGTACCGACAGAATTTAATATAAAAATTGATGAAAATAGCATCACACAAGAGGAAAAGATATAAAAAGACTGGCATTCAGGAAGACGTCAGAATCCCAAAAAGCTAAGATGTAAAGTTCAATCAAGATCTTCAATTCGTCAAAGATCTCGCATTTCGATGCGAGAGGAAATTAAAAAGGAAGAAAAAATATTAAAATTCAAAATCACGAAAATTCGAAAATATGTGTAATGGAAGTTAGATGGGTTGTAAATTGATGACATTGTGTTTTCATTTGAGTATATTTATGCGTTGATTGAAACGGATATTTTATACGAACCGTATATTTCACTGAGAAGCAAATCTCGACGTTTCGTTGGAGTGTTATCCAGCTTCATCAGGAGAACGTCCTATCACCCCGGGGGTGGAGGCCGAACTGGTGAACTGGATTTACATAAATAATGAAAAGACTTTTTTTTAAAAATATTTATAGGTTGTTTTCGTTGTCTCTATGTACAAACAGATTGTTTCTATTAACCCTGATGACTTCTCTATTAACCTCGTATAAGGTAGAGACCTATCGAGGTTAATAGAGACCCCATTCACCCCAATGGGGTCTCTATTAACCTCGATTTTTTTTTCAAAACGAGTCTTTTGATTTTATTAATATAGATTTACAAGTATAAACAAAAGCTGGACACACATATGTGTAAGAGGTAGAAAAACGTTTTAGTTTCTTGCAAAAATACAAAAAAATAATATTCACTCACTAAATCTGACATCCGTACATACTTTCTTTTGTCAGACGTTTATAGAAATTTTTGAAAGACATTTGTCAAGGATACCTATTGTCATAATATACAAATCTGTATTACCACCTAACAAAAATATTACAAAACCTTTTTGCCAAATTTAATTTAACATCAATTTTTCTCCCTCCTACTGTCTCTATTCACCACGCTTTCTCTATTAACCCCAAATTACAGTACCTACTTACGTAGTTTAAAAAAATTAATTTAAAGTCCGCCGTCAACCTTTCCCGCGCTTTTACAAAATTTCAAAACGCACTTCGGACGTTTCTAATTTATTTCGCGAGTCAGTCTCGCCGTCGGCGTCGGGTTCTGACGTCACGCGCCGCGTCAGCTTCGGCTTAATTGTTATATAATCAGTGTAAGCGTTAGCAATACTAAATGTTTTCACTAAATCAACTCACCGTGGCACGGTGCCAGCCGGGGACGCGACGGAGGTAAGAAAAATGAAAAAAAAATACCTTCAGCAAAATGTCCGACTTCCAAATCTGACTGGTACCGGTATCTTGCGGGCTCGCAACGTACGTAAATACTACGCACAATAAACTCTCTAGAATATTGTTTACTGTGAAAACAATTCCTTCCGGTTCTGACAGCAAGATGAAGAGATTGCGCTACGTGTGAAAGGAAATTAGAGCCTCCAAATATTCGTGATGCCAACTATTCGAATATCGAATAGTTAATGGTAATATATTCGAATATATTTGTAAAATTTTAAAGAAAGGAATAATTTATTTTGGATGATAAATACAGATTCTGTATATAAAAAAAAAAACAATAATTGTACTGCCCTATGCCCGAATTCAGAGTCAATACTCAGGTAAGATTTAAGACACGCTTTAAAGTGATATTTTGTACGGAAAATTACGCTTTTAAGGCGTATCTTAACCTTTAATTAATCTTAGTTTTAATCTTAGTCTTAATCTAATTTTTGGCTCTGAATTTGGGTCGTAGACACAGTTGGCGGTAAAAAAAACAACTTAAATACAAAACAAGTAGTGTAAAGATATATACAACATTAAAAATTTGATAGTTATTTGACAGTCTATCTATCATGCTTAGAATTGTGAACGTTAATTGTGTAGTGATCTCTCAAGCCAGCCGTACGATAGGTCGTAGGACCTAAAAACACCCAAAAAATAAGTAGCTTTGTCTCTATGAGACATCTATAATGTATCTTGATAAATTTAGATTCCATTTAAAACACCACAACGACTCCGGCTTCGCCTCTGCAGCCCTGTAAATTACGATAATATTCAAGTTTCTCGGTAGGAACTCTTAGCCGGTTAGTTCATAAAGGGAGTCGGTCTCCACGCCGGTTACTTAGAATGACCACGCAAACGGGCTGGATGACCAAGTTTAGTAAGTTGCGCGCACCTATAACCCAGATATGCACTACCGTATTTCCATTCGCGCGTTCAGAACTTTACTGTTGAACACTACAGTTGACATTCCGCAAACACTTAGAGATGACACTGTTCAGATTTACATTTCGCGATGCTAAACTATTTAGAGCAACGTATGGTTTCGATGACATTTCCGAGCAGCCATCTAGGTACTCTACCGGGTACTGAAGGAAAATATCAGAGCGGATTTCGAAACATGTTACACAAACCTACATAATCGAACAGAATACATAACAGATCAGAAATACTTAAAAAGCTCAAGGATAAATGGAGACTCATAAAGAATAAATAATTTTATAATAAAAATATTATATAATTAATTATACAGGGTGTAACAGAGCTATAGCTAGACCTCATTCAAAAGGATGTGCGCAAAAAATATGTGTGTTGTTACGATGCAAAAAAATGACCACAAAGGAAGTTTTTATAGTAAGTAAGTAACCTTTTTTAAACTAAAAAAATATATATTTATTTGGAATATCATATTGAGGATTGTCAATATGATATTCCGCTTTCTTCTTCGGACAAAGCTAGGGAATGGTCTTTTGATTGTGGTAGACCTATAGTCCACTATACTTTACAGGTGGATTCCTGCATTGATTATGATTCAATAATATATAAGCTTCCATGACCTAATATCAATAGTTAAGGAGATATGCGACATCAAATTTTGCATTTTTTTCGATATTTCTGAATTATTTTTTGCAAAACATGGGATATCATTAGAGTAGCTTCTATCTGATTTGAAAAATTCATTCCCTTTCCTACAAGTCAAATAAAATGATTAAAACCTTCCAATTGGAACTTATTCAGGGTTTTTATTATTTTATTTAACTTTTATTAAAACGAATGAATTTTTCATAATCGATATAAGTTATTGTAATGATACTTCAACGTTTTGTAAAAAATAAGTCCGAGATATTGAAATAAAAGCGTAAACTTTGATACTGCATAACTCCATAACTACGAGTATTGATATTAGGTCATGGTTACTTGAACATTTTCGACTCAAGGCAGGAATCCACCTATAAAGTTTTGTGGATTAGCTCTGTGACACCCTGTATAATAGAAATAATAAATGATTATACTAAAGAATAAATACTAAGCGTAAGTCTGAGAAATAGAATCAGAAATGAGGAAATCAGACGCCGGACAAAAGTTATCGGTGTGGCAGATCGTATTGCCAAATAAAAATGGCAGTGAGCAGGGCACGTTACCAGACAAGGAATAGACGGATAGGGACCCAGAGTTCTACGGTGGAGACCGTGTGACATGAAAAAAGGAATAGGTCTCAGAAAAGGTGGGCCGATTATATTGTCCCATCGAAAAGCTCAAAGAAGAGAGGATTGGAAAACATAAGAAGAGGCCTACAGCAGTGGAGAGATGGCTGAGAAAGAAGAAGAAGAAGTTGAAGGAAGCAAAAATGTTCAAACGCAATATCCATCATAGAAATATTGCTCATTTTCATTCATTTTCACAAATATGTAGACATTAACACGGTAAACATTTTCTCTAATTCATTAATATGCTTAAAACTTTGGCGCAACACTTTTTCATGAATCTATGTTTGTATAATATGTTGATTATGTTTATTACTTATAATTATGTCGATGTATAAAGCTTTAATCTTTTATTTTAATTTGCATCACAATGTGTTCAGATATAATTTTATGTAAGTACATGTTATATTATCTGTATCCTCATTTACGAACATTTCACAGCTTCACTTATCTGCCAGCCACAAATAGACATTTGACTTACTTCCTGGCCGATAACCGCTCCGAAATTTGGCAAAGAGATGTACTCTGGATGACAAAACAATAATCACTCATAAGTTATACGAAATCTGTTTAATTATTGAAAAAAAAAAACAATTCACAATGCTGACGCGTTATTTTATCGGAGAGTTTACATGCCGGTAAAGTCTGTCGGTTGTTTTGTTTTAAAAATGACGTTTGAGTTTTGTGGACAGATTGATTACAAGCTTTGATGTTATAATGATTTACTTCTCAGCACGTATTTTTGTGGGAATATTTTTAGTGGAAGAGAGGAAATTATTTATTTTATTTATTTTTTAGGTGTTTGCATTTTCTGTTTTTTAAATAAATATATGAATAAGATGTACAAACTGTGAACCCAGCTCCATAATTTTCAAGGCCAGCCCTATTTAAATTTGTTTATTAAGTAGTTAGTAATATTTATGATAGTCAACGTTTTAGAGCATTTCCCGTGTTGTGGGTAGCGTTATGGACAGAGTTTAATGTAATTTTCTCTTTCAGACTGCTTTTAGCGTGAATTATTTACAGGAGTAGACCGCTTGGATGACACGTCTTTTTGTACGGACGGATAGCTAGTAATCTATTTTAGTAAGCGTCCAGAATTTCCGAGTATCCCCGATGTTCGGGGAATCCGAGGCATTTGTATGATGTTCGGTGCATGAGGCTTACATACACACACATGTAGGTTTGATACCATCAGCGGCGTGCCTGCCAAACTAAAATGGAACTCCAGCCCTCATATACTATTAAAGCCAAGTTTCCTGTACATGGAGAATTATTCGAGTTGGGAAATTGGAGTTGACTTCCGCAAGTTTTCTTTTGTTTTTTGACAGTTTAATCTTGCTAATGCTCTCGAATTATTGTATTTTGAAACAACTTCGTAGTTCGTGTTCATTCAATCAAATCTCAGTATGGTTGATTTAAACAATAGGTTTGATATTTTGTGATAGGCTTACATCTTCCCTTTGAGTATTCATAGGGCTTACGACCTATTGTATGCTGGCTTAAGTTATCACTTTACACAGTTTTATTTATTTATTTATTAACGCCCTACAGGGCTGTTACAAACAAATAGGTAAATGTACATTTATATAATGGATAGTTTAAAGAAAAATAATAATAATATAAAGTGGAAATCAAATACTTAAAATACAAATATATAAAGATAAATATAATGTAAAGTAAAAAGTAAAAAGCAATTATATAACAAAGCAGAAGCATAAGGAAAACATAATATAATAAAAATTCAAAGTAACGTTTACCTATCCCAACCATGACCGACTACCTTTAACTAATAATATTTATAGAACTTGTATATACATATGTTTAACTTGCACACCTTGTTTCATATATGAGTTGTATGTTCATTACCCCATCACCTATGCCGCCAAAAATGTGATATTCCCATAAACTAGTCAGGTAAAAAAAAACATTTTTGAGTTAATAATTCAGAAATATTGAAAGCATAACCTGGTCAAAAATATCACAACTCTAAGCGCTGCCGCCTACTGGACCACAGGTAGCGACCACTTAACGTAGTCACAAGTTGCGGATGAGGTTTTTCGTACATTTTGTATGGTATTGGCGCAAACTGAGCGTTCAAGTGGCTGCGTCCGAGCCACAATGTGCGGAAGTGGTCGCTCGCTACTTGTGGCCGCGTTTAGTGGCCGACAGATCTAAACCACTAGTAGTCGCCTTTAGTGGCCGCCACTAGTGGTAATAAATTAAACTATATTAATTTCTAATTTTTATTTTCCTCCCAAGGCCACGTCCCGCGAAAATCCAGCTTCGGCTTCTCTATTTTTTCGGACACATCCCCGGAAAAAAGTTGATAATCTGGGGGGCTGATAGTATCTACTGACGACTGATGACCAAGTGAATTGACGCCAAGAAAATTCCAAGAAACCTTTCTTAGGGTTTAGCAGCATTTCAGAATGTTCTGGGATATTCTGCCGTGCGTATACGATCTTTCTGACTGACATCCCAATGCAAGGGTTCTATTTCAATACCGTGGTGAAAGCACTTGATTGCTACAGCATAAACATTCACAGAGATACACGAGCCATGCAATGGAATACCAAACGTCCACCAGAAAAATCGTATACACGGGGCAGAATATCCCAGAAGAATCTATGCAAATAAAAGCTGTGGATAATATATAGGAATAAAGCCATGTATTCACTAGGGGACAAATTGTCCCTCACATCATGCGCGGCATAGAGTCTACGTGACGTTGCAACGTCGCACCCGAGCGAGCGCACCGCGACATCGTGCCGCGCGTCAGTACCACGTGGTGTGTTTACAAGTGAATGCGCATGCGCTGTAACTGTATACCACTCAACATGACATTAGTGTGGGGAAACGAGATTGTTATCTAAATGATCGAGCTCTAATTGAGCTGTAATTGCAAGTCTGATGTGAGGGCCAACAGCGTTCCGTAATATTGTGTCTTGATTGGCATGGAAGGCCCGATTATTTGTAATCAATTTTCAAAATCAGTTGTTGTCATTCGAGTTAAATTGACAAAAGATCCGTCAGACATTCGAATATCGCATAGAATATCCATTCTTCTTTCTCTTTGCAGTAAATAATTTCGCACCCACCACCCTTTTCTCCTCTTACGTTTCGATAAACTCGTTAGAATAAATAGATGCGCAGCACTAATCATCATACCCTCATCTGGCGACATTTCCGCGACAAGTGATATGTGAGTCCCGGTGTGTACACGTCAAATGACCGCGTCATAGTCCCCGAAACATGAGCGTAGATAGTGATGCGACATGCCACGCGGAATGTTGCGCGATTTGTCCCCTAGTGAATACATGGCTTAATCCTTTTCATATGACAACTATCCATAAATAAGTTATTGATAACGTGCTGGAATAATCCTTATTTTCACAATAGACCCTTGATTATACAGAAGGTAGAAATGTCACTCTGTATCTATTTCAACTATAAAATAAACATTACCATCAGTTTATTGTTTTCATTTGGTGAATTTAACATGTAAATTGATTTTCCTACCCTGACGGGAAAATTTCAATTCGCTTTGAAAGAAAACCACGCGGAACGCTCATTACGAATGACAGTGCTGTTGAAAACGTAACCCATTTTCAGCTAAGGTGTCTTTGGAGGGTAATATCATGACTCCAAAATCAAATAAAAATATACATAATCTCACACAGCTGCGTGGAATGATTTCAAGTTCAATTAAAATTTTTTTACAGTACGAACCACTCTTTTACGTTTAGACTTTAAAATGGGCGTTTACTTGTTGCGTGATAACATTGATACAAAATTTACACACGACTCCAAATTATTTTAAAAAATGAACTTTAAGAATGAATTTTAAGAAATGAAAATAGAAAATGAAAACAAAAATAGGACACATAATCGTGTTCTCAGGTTTTCGCGGAGGTTCAGAATCTTCTGTGTGTAGTTTTCTGGAATATTTAGATTTTTTATTTATTTATTTATTTTTATTTATTAACGCCCTACAGGGCTTTTACAGATGGATAGATATAGTGTAGGGGAGGGTGGGGCGTGTTGTGACAGGGGCAGGTTGTGACAAGGCTTTTAAAATTCGTGCCATTTGACTTAGCGTTACCCGCATAGATTCATTTCATGTGAACTCCGTAGCGTCAGTTGCTATCAAAATATTGGAGCCGTGCGGTTGATTTCATTAAAGTTAAATGATAAAGTTTGATTTTGAGGTACTAAACTAACTTTTTCTGCACTGATTCCAAGTGTTCTGTTGTTTAACCAATACTAGGTGAGTTATTTTACATTTTATTTACCAAATGTTGTGTCTTTTGGCTGTATTATCAGCAATAAAAGAAAACCTCGCGGTAAATAAATTCACTTTCGTAGACATTTTAATATAAAATGATCGTATGGGGCGAGTTGTTACAAAAATGTGGGGGCTAGTTGTGACTGTCACAACAAGCCCCTTCGAAATAATTAAAATTTTATTTTTAATAAAACAATTATTAGATGTGAAAATTGTACAGTTCAATTATTATTTTTACTTAACTTTTTTTATTCGTTTTCTTCAAGGATTCAAAATGGTGCGAAATTACATTAAAAAAAAGAAGAAGGGTGAAATTCTCGAAAGTGTTTATAAACTCACTGCCGCTGAGATAGAGGCAACAAACGTGTCTCTTCGAAAAGCCGCGGTGTCTTTTGGTGTCAATTATAATTGTCATATATGACACTAAAACGATTCATAGATTGGAAAAAAGCCCTTCCGTTTGTAAATTCTAAGGTGGGCTATTGCAACCCGGGACAAATTTTTACCCGTGCCAAGAAAAATAACTCGGAGATGACATTGCAAAATGTAGTAAAGTTTATTATGGTTTGACCACAGCTGATGCGAAAAAGCTTGCATATGAGTATGCATGTCAAAATATGATCAAAATTCACGAAAATTGGACAATACCATTGAACACCAGAACAAATCCGGCTATTACCTAAAGCTAATCCAAGAAAGAACCTACGTAGTAGAAAGAAAATTTAAAGCGTAATTTTAACTGACACGCCAATAAAAAATAAGTAAGAATTGGACGATAATCTAAGAAAGGAAAATAAAGGCGAAAAGATGCGAAAGTCAAATCACAAAAGGAACTAAAAAAAATAAGCACCCAATAAATCAAAAGCGGAAATAAAGAAAAAACTGCCCAAGAAAGAGACTTTCGGAGTGAATGAACGAATTCTAGTATCGTCTTCATCCAGCGAGACTGAAGAGGAGCCACCTATCATGGAAACTGACGACAGCGATGAAGAATGAAGAAGATGAGCAATGCATTGCTTGTAAAAACCCTTGTTCTAATGATATTTCGGGTAAAAGGTGGTGAGGTGCATAAAATGCCAGAGATGGTGTAATGAGCTATGTTCTGGAATGGACAAATTTACCCAAGATTGTATTTATGTCTTTTGTTTGACTGGCAAAAAATAATTTTAATAGATTACAGAATTTTCTTACCACAGTTAATAAGAGTACAAATTTTGTTTATTTGTTGACAGTTAATTATAAAACATGTTACTACTTGTACAATTAATTGTTCGTAACATTTTTTTGTTACGTAAATTATAACAATATTTGACGATTAGTTCGTCACAACCTGCCCCACCCTTGTCACAACTGACCCCTCGGGTGGGGCAGGTTGTGACAATTCCCATATTTTGAAAAACCGTATTTCGTTGCGTTGTCCTTTTGGTGACATGGTCAATAATGCTAATTTTTTATAGGTGAAGAATTGTTTGATTCAACTGAAATGTAATGTTTTTGATATTATTAAAGATTCTTCCACAACACCTTTTTTCATAAATTTGTCACAACACGCCCCACCCTCCCCTACATTAATATAATTTATATATAGCTTAAAAAAACATGTAAAAATAATAATGACATAAAGCAGAAAGAAAATACTTAAAATACACTGACAAATATATAAAGATAAATATAATATAAAGTAAAAAGCAAGTTCTGCCGTGTATATGTGACATCTCCACAGACAGATCAGATCAGTGACAGATCCAGCTGCAGGGTCCATCATCAGGGCTGATGTAAGGCTAACACAAACTTGGACGCACCCTGACTTTGCATTGTCAATTGCAAGCCAGTACTTAACCTACACTTTAACACATACTCGTCACGTCAGCCCTGATGATGTGATATTTTAATACCCCGGTTAATCCGCATCCATTTTAATGCGGTCCCGGATAACCGGATAACTTATTGGTTAAAATGAAGAAATAATCTAATAATCAACGTTTGGTTTTCAAATGTGTGAGTTTCCTATAGGTATATTAGAACATTTGAAAACCCATCCCTAACGCGCATATACACGAACATAATGTTCATAGATTCATCTGCAATTGTGTATAGTTAAACAATACGTTCGCTCGCTGGCCAACCGAAGGGAAGCTCGCGTATTGATAGAAAGTTCTGTATTTGCACTAGTACACATATTAAATCGATTTTCATAACTCAAACGCTTCCTGTAATTTATATTTTAATTAGGATAAATTACAGGAGTCTCATAGAGACGAAGCAATTTATATAAAGGAATACGATGTGAAACGTTCACCAATTCCATCGTAAAAACATTTTTTGAAAGTTCTGTATACATACGTTCGAAATCAATGAATCTTACGTATATTTCAATGGTGTATACTTGAGACATCTGCTGTTTTTACTCCCTTTATATTAACTCGTGGCGTCTACTTGCTTGCCGGCTTGCTGCGTGAAAAAACTTTGGATCGATTATTAACCCTTTTCCCGTGATCCAATCGAGCTGAAACTTGGCAAGTAGACTCGTGGCAATGATCAAGAAGATCTATCAAATTTTCGTTAAAAAAAATTAATAATTATAGTATAATTTCGGATTTTTAGAGATTTTATTGGTTTTTTCAAATTAGAATCATTTGAAAAGTTTGATTAGCAACGGCGCGGCGGCCCGATAACGTCGCGGAATATTTTCTAAATTTGAATTATTCCGTCGGTATGCATAATAGGTGCTTCACTACGAATGTCGAAAATCTAAATTGGCTGACAAATGTTTTTAGAATTTAATCTTCAAAGCATGAAGTGTCTTATCAAAGCTCAAAACATCTGACATTTTAGAAATATATTAAATTTCTGAAGTTTAGTGTTATGCTATATGTTTTAATTCGTCTTTAATTGTTGTTATATTTTACAAAGAAAGGGAGTATAATAAAAACTTGGTTTTTATGGGTTCCTTTTTTTTCTCATTAACAAGTTTATATTTTGGTTGGTATTTTAATTTTTAATGATCTTACAATATACATCGAAAAACTCTATCGTGATATTCTTGAAGTTTTAACAGTTTTTTGACGGGGTGGACAATTTTATAAATTTAACTTTGTTAACCATAGAAGTTAAAAATGTATTTGCAGTTCGTTTACTAATCATTACTATTTTTATATCGAGCTGCGCTTTGTCGAGGGATCAATGTGTACAACATAAACTGTTATTTTACTATTTTATAAATTCCGGAAACTCGGTCCGCGGCTATGCAACGGCCACCATTGGCCGCGAAGCGCTCGCTATAGACGACCGCGGGGCCTAGGAACATGCAATCCACATTAGCTGATTGCTTTTTGCTAGCTATAAATAAATATAGCTCCGGAACCGAGATCTTTAATAAAACATTCCTAGGAATACAGCGCAGCTGGACAATGGAAGGTTTTTTGCTGGATATTATTAGGAAATAGATTAAATACATTGCCGTTTCAATAGAATTAAAAAAGTAAATTATATTGGGATTCATTTGTGACATAAAAACATTTAGTCTTCTTCCAAAGGGAGGATCAAATTTTGATAAACATAAAAAATAAAGAATATATTCTTTACATTTTGGGTGAAATGTCAATATATATGGAAATGAACGACATTAAATTTTGCATATTTATAAATTCATTCGTCTGATAAAAGTCTAATAAAATTATTAAAACCATGCCAAAAAAATCGGGTTCAAATTTTCGCACGGTTTTAACAATTTTATTTACTTGTATCAAAGCGAATGAATTTTTAATATTTGATATAAGTCACTTACACGAGGCTCCAACGTTTCAGAGAAGTAAGGTCAGAAATATTTAAAAAAATGCTAATTTTGATGTCACTTATTTCCTAAATCGTTGACATTTCACCCAAAATGTAAAGAATATTTTGTATGCAAAACTGAATGAGGACACAGTTCCGGATATATCCCGTATATTGTAGATAATTCTAGAGTATTGTAGAGCGTTCCAGACGCTAATGTTATTGTCTTCAACATGTTACATGGATTCTGACAGTGCGCAATTCCTTCTGTTTACCGTTTCGTTACAATATATTTGATTAAAAAGTATTAAAAATATTGAGAAACTATTAAGAATTATTATGAAAAATATATCTTAAGAATTTGTAAATAAAGTTTTAAAACAGAATTTTTAGCTGACAGAAAATGAATGAAAATCCAGATTAACCTTGCTAATACCTATTTTGAGGTACAGGGGCTATATTTCACAGGTAATCTGGGCGTTTAAGCTCACGTTTGGCGAAATACAGGCATCCCCTGTAAAACAAACTTAGCTAAATAATATATATTATCAAGACATAAATTATGGTCTATTGCAAGCTCTCGTTTAAAAAATGCTTGGTTAATTTAATAGCGTCAGTAAACATTATATTATATTTTCGTGTTGATAGATCATAGATGGGTACCATAGCTGACCACATTTTAAGTGGTTTTCGCTGTAATATTTTTATTTTTTATTTAACTTGTACTGAAACAAATAAATTTTCCGCAATGGATATAAGATACTGTAATGGTAGTTCAACGGTTTTATAAAATATAAATCAGAAATATTTTTTAAAAATTCAAATTTTTATATTGCATAACCCCATGTCACGGTTGCTTGAAATTTTTCGAATCATAATCAAGGCAGGAATCCACATATAAAGTATTGTGGACTAGCTCTGTTTCACATTTATTTAACATTAAAATTTCAAAAGTGCTGCACTTTATATCGATACCTAGATTTTAAATTGGAGTTAAAATAATACCACCTGACAGGGCAACACCATTCTTCTGTAAATATAAAACTAATATGTCTAGCGGTAACTCGATTTCCGAGTGCACTTTATTTCTGGAACCTCATAATAAATTCAATGTCTGGAACGTCGATACAGATTTGTAATAAATGTGGTGTTTTCAAATAAAATTGTTTCACATCGCCAGAGTTTTATTTATTTATGAAGTTATCAAACATCAACTATGCTATCTTGTATAAAAACATAAGTAGGTATGATATATTGTGAAAGTAATCTGAATATGTTTCACGACGATATCGTACATTTAAAAAATATACATTTGCTTAATTAGTTCTATCCTCACCAAGCCCATCCCACACACCGAAACTCATCATAACATATTCATAAACTGGCTCACCATCTGTGCGGGCTATAAACAAAGAAAAATGTTATACTGTGTAAGTTGCCATGTTTGTACATTTTGACTATACATAATTATCTTACTTCTCTGATATTGTGTGATGCATGTCATTGGTACATAATTATGTAATCTTATTCGTGATAATCTAAAAAGCTTCTATGCATATACAGTATTGCACCAATATATTAAAAAAAAATCTCTTCTTGAGTTAAATTATATTAAATTTTTCGAATTTCGATAGTTTAAGAATCTCTCATCGATAGATTAAGTTTTAAACCGACTTCTTCTTTCTCAGCCTTCTTCCTTCCACTGCTGGATGTAGGCCTCTTCCATTTTCCTTCACTCATCTCTGTTTCTCCTCTTTCGCATCCAGGTTCTTTCTGCTTGCTGGACTATGTCATCAGACCACCTTTTGGGAGGTCTTCCGACACTTCTACTTTTCGTCCAGGGCCTCCACTGTAGGATTCTGGGTGCCCATCTAGTATCCTCGTGTCGAGCCGTATGTCCAGCCCATATGCCATTTTAATTTCGCAATACGGTCCATAATATCGGCAACTTTTGTTCGTATTTGCAGTGTTGCACCAATATATTTCAAATAAATAAATAAAATCTCTTATTGAGTTTAATTATATTTAACTTTTCGAATTTAGAATGTAGTCAGTTTAATTTTTTGATAATAATAATAAAAAATTAAACTGACTGAAAAAAATTTTCATTTACATTGATTAGATGGAAATACATTTAAAAAAAAAATTAGATACTGACTAAAGGAGCCGGAGTTATTGGTCTAAAGGGATTGTAACGACAATATTGATAGGAGAGGAGAAAATCTAATACCCAAATTCAAATTTATTTGAATTTCTAAACTTTATAAACGATTTATATTAGTACCTTTATGCGTCAAGGGATGGAGAAGTATAATGGTATACCAATGAAAATAATGATTACTACCATGATGTGGTTCGCGAATTCAGAAAAGTTATTACTAGTTCTATTCTATAAATATTTTTTACTATAATTTTATATAACTTAATAAACTTAAAACGAAATATTAATTTAATTACTGCCTAGCATCCATGTTGAACATTAGTGATTATTGCACAGAATACTGAATTTATAATTACTTTGGGCTTACTCTGTTTATATTTTGTACCTTAATTTTAATACTTATTAAATGATGATTGTGTAGTATATTGAGGTTATAACTACTAAGTACCAACACTGTTTATATTTTATGCTTTTAAATATCATATTAAAGTAATTTTTTGGCTCGTTTATAAGCTATTAAAACATTAATTAATTAAATTAATTAAAAAATAAATTATTTCTTAAGATTTTTTTTTCTCAAAAGCGCACCCGTGCGAAAAAAATTAAATATGTGAAAAAATGGCGAAAAACATGTGAAAAAGGATATATATGAAAAGTATATGTTAAATTATTACTTAATATGGCGGTTACATTGTGGTGCGATATGATTACTTAATTTTAATTAAATTGAACGTTGTAATGCACACACGTTGAGTAAAATTTAACACGACTATAGTTTCGTGGGGAGCAGTCCCTCTCATTATCTAAAATGCAATAAAATATGGAGCTCCATTTTCAGCTGAGCGTCACAAAATTCGTAAAATTAGGGAAACTTTGGTGGCCGGGTCATGTGGATGGAATGATTAAACAACAAGCATCGTCCCAGGTTCCTGCTGAATTCACGACCAATAGGGCGAAGGAGCTTAGGAAGGATAAAATTAAGATGGAGCGACAACGTCCTCAAAGATATATCTGCCTTGGAGCTTCGGAACTGGAAAGAGCTGGCACAAAACCGAGATGATTGGAGGAAGACTCTTGAGGAGGCCAAGACCAACCAGGGGTTGTAGGCCCGACAGGGATGATGATGATGACAGAATCACAATTTTACTGTTTATCGCTTCTTAACATTTGAGGCTCGCCGATTCTCATCCATCTCACTCGGCATTTTGCAGAGTCTGTCAGAAGCAGGCCCGTGGTCCTCTTTACTTCGTCAGTCCATCAAGCAGGGGCGTGCATTGAGAACAAGAAGCATGACTTTTTCCTAAGTATATATTTTGAAAAGAAACCGAAATAAGAGATATATCTCGTAATATCGTCGGAGGTGGTCGACATTTTTGCTGATAGTATAACTGTGTATAGGACTAAATCGAAACAATTCTTTACGTCAGAACTAAATGGTAATGGATGAATAAATTTTTATTTTTCTTCTTCCTGTTTAAACTTCTCTTTTTAATTTACAAAATTCTATTATATGTTCTTGAATCTTTTTAACTGCATATCTGTCTTATGTGATTATTTTTATTTTATATTTTGTATATTTTATGAAAGCCCATAAAGGCGTTGAATAAATAAATATTCCAATCACAATAACTAACATAGTACCTATTCAGATTTTCATATTTCATAATATTCTGCCAGATAGATATTTAATTTCGATTTTTTTCAAAATATATGTTTAAATAAAAATTATGCTTCTTGTACTCACTGCACGCCACTGCCCCCAAATAGTCTTATTCATCCCCAACCCTCCCCCACCAGTCACCACAAGGCTCTCATTGTTTTCGATTATTTTCAAATTTTCAAAGAATTGCGACCTTGTCTATAGGAGGCGTTTGCATATATACCCGGCCTATGAGAACACAATTGATATATTTTTTGAACAGAAGCCAAAATTTAGATATAGGATGTTTGAAGTGATTAAGTTACTGTCATACTACTGAAATTTCTGTATTTCGACAGTTAATTAATTATCTTCTTATTTAAATATTTTACGTCTGTTGCGTAAACAGTGCGTATGTTTTCAACGAAAATAGAAGATTTTTTTTAAGTAATGGTCAAATCAATGCATTTCGATGATTTCATATTATCAGGTTTTCTACAAGTGTTTGTCTGACGACTGATTATTTATTTATTAAAAAATGATATTGATGGAATTTTCCGGTGAAGCAACATCCAGTATTTAATATAATTAATGTTCAAATCCAGTCCAATAATGCAGTTAAGGGGGGGTAAGGTTAATTCGTACAAAAAAAGGCATGTTTTTGTGAATTTTTTGTGACGACACAGTTAAAATCTCTTTATTTAAACCAATGATACATTAAAGTATGACATTTGAAAAATATTGTGTAAAATTTTCAAAACGAAATATTAAAAAATACGGCAATGGCAGCAATTATTCGGACGTATCTCGGAAAAAAGTAGAATTCGGTGTCCATCGTAACTTGGTGCTAGATCATCTGAAATCAAAAAATCAAAGTTCATTCGTTAGATAATGGATTTTTCCAGGTAACGCTGGGAGGGTTTTTTGAAATTTCAATTTTTCAATTTTTTGGAACACTTTGAAGGGAAAAACGCGATTTTTTGCAAAAATATCAACTAATTTGCTATTAAAAAATAAAAATTAATAACAAATTTCGAAAAAACTCTCCAGCGTTACCTTGTAAATTATGTACAGAAATAGTGTTCAAATTTTCAAAAGGATCGGTGCAGTATTGAAGTTATGATGGACACCGACTTTGAAAACGTGTGATGTGGGGAAAACGCTTTAAAGTTTTGCACACTGTAAAATTCAAAATAAAACTCAACACTTATTTTATACTTACACATAATCGTCGATGCCATGTTCACACAGCAAAGAGCTTTCATCATCAGCATCTTTTTGTCCTTGTCTACACAAAACTCTTCCAATACAATAAGCACGTCCGGTAGTCTTCAGGTGAGCGCGTCTCTCAGCTGCCCGAGCAGGTATAGAAAATCAGTCTGAGTATCGCTCAAATGTTCATTATTTCGTCAATTTTGCTCCGATTGACTTGAAATTTTGACACAATATTCTTACGATGTTATACATTCGTTTAAAAAATTAAAAATAAAATGCAAATTTTTTTTATTAAAAACCTTACCCCCCCCTTAAGTCAATCTGACTTCGAACTTGTTATATACTCAAAATTATTTACTGCAAGAGAAAATGAGTATCGTTAATCGTAATTGTTATTTTCAACTAAAATACATATTCGCATATCCCATGGAAAAGAGTAGTAATACGATTTTCGAGTTAACATATTTTGTATAATAGTATCTCGGTGCCACGAAAACCTTTTTAATATTAGTTTATATCTTCGATGCGAACGGCCCCTAAAGCCCCATTTAGATTCATTATTTTCCTACAGTAAGAAGTAGAACTTGCGATTCTATTGTAACACATGCGTCAATTCCAAACATAAGTATGCCGGCAAAAAAGTCACGACATATATCATTTCAATAAAAAAACTATTTACGACACATAATAGTTCCATTCTTAAAAAGAAAAATTAGTTTATTACATCCCTTTCTTTTAACTTGTAGCGTCTGCGGTTTGTTGTCTGCCGGAAAAACTTTGGATCGATTTTTAACCCTTTTTCCGTGATCCAATCGAGCTGACTCGTGGCGACGATCAAAAATATTTATCAAATTTTCGTTAAAAAATAATAATAATTGAATAATAATAGATTTCATGCGAATTTAACTTGTTCACATACTGATTTTAGTTTTGAAAATAAATTCATGCAAGAAGTTATGAAGTAAATTGACTTTTATGCGTAAATATTTAAGGGTAAATTGTTAATTTTATTTTAAAACTTTGATCATGATCACAATTCTCAATCACTGATAATATCATCCAACGTACTCGTACCGGAGAATTTAGAGTAGCAATTTATATCTTCACTACAAACTGTAAAAAAATGTATTCCTTATGGTCACATTTTCATCATAAATTATTTAACCAACTCTTACTACAAAATATCTTTAAGTACAAGTGTTTACTACTCGCACTATAGATTCAACAAATGTCAGATGAGACGGTCTCATAAAGCTTTCAAATTCAGTACATTTTTAGATCTCATTGCGCTAAATTTATTACCGAAGGTTAAAAAAAATCGCTTGCTTTCCGATAAGATCGCGAAAAATAGCACTTCAAATGAAATCGGCATTTTTTACCTGGCTCCATTGGTAAGTAATTTAATCTCTCATCGAAAGGTTAGTTTATTTTCTCTTTCTGATGCAATTTTTGAGTTGCTAATGCTCGTAAACTGGTGGCGTTCCTTGCAAACGGTAATCGAATAATGTTTTTCATCAAAAAATATTATTCTCTCTCGTTTCGTAAAATTATTTTTTTGATTGATTGATTTCATGGTTTTACAATTAATGGCACCCGATTATTAGATAGCTTGCATTAGGCAGAATATTTATATTTACGCGAATAATAAAGATTTTGTTGCGCATTCGTCAAAAGTCGACCGCGCCACAAATTTCATTACAGTAATCTCAGAAAAACATGCGTAATGCAAAAACGTTACAGTTGGCCACTATGATGACTTTATATTTTATTCAGCTCCCATAAAGCCACTCTCACTTTTTGTAAATTCGGATATTCGAAAAATTCGCATTTTCGAACATTAACATATTATGTTCTTCACGACCCACTTGTATAACATTTTTGTCGACTAAATATACCTACAAATATTTTATAAATCAATAATTTACATCTTTTAGGTAGGTTCCCACCTTTACATTTACTACTCGCCATATACATCGTATGAATATACGGACCGAGACAGTCCGTATATTCATACGAATATACGGACTTTTAATGAGAAAATTTTTACATCTGGTACTGTTTACAAGTCTTTTGTAATTCTTTCGTACTGTGTGCCGAAGACCGATGTGCTTTAAAGACCTCATGTAATTCTCTAGTACTTTGTTTTTTCGCCAATCTCCATTATTTTTCTCCAAAAATCCCATTAAAAACTTCAAACTTGAATTTGTACATACTAAATGGTCGAAGTGTTATCGAATTTTCTTACTTACTTGTTATCCTCCAAGTGAATTATATTAATTATATGTATCTATATCATCATCATCATCATTCTTGGCACTACAAACCTTGGTAGGTCTTGGCCTCCTCAATAATTTTCCTCCACTCATCTCTAGTCTATGTCTAGTATGGTCCAGTGCCAGCTCTCTCCAGTTTCGAAGCTCTAAGGCAGAGATATCTTTGAGGATGTTGTCACTGCATCTTAATTTTGGCCTTCCTAAGCTCCTTCGCCCTATTGGCCTTGAGTTCAGCAGGGACTTTGGTGCTTGATGCTCGGACATTCTCTCCACATGACCCAGCCACCGAAGTCTTCCCAGTTTTATAAATTTTGTGACGTTTGGTTATAGAGCTCATTGTTCTATATATTTTAGGTATCTATATATTTTATATTATATATTCAAACGCCTGCTCATGGGAGAGATAGGCAAACTCTCCGCCTGTTATACCTTCGATGCGCCGACCGACCAATTTTTCCGCCGCCGCTGCTGGCAACGTATAAACACCTGTCATTGCGCCCGCTCCTGTTCGAACCGCGATCTTGTTTTCGATCGATCTCGATTCGTCGCTATCGCGTGTTCATTCGTGAAAGTGAATTATATTCAGAATAGAGACGGCGAACATCATTTATACAGTCCATTATAGAAGAGTGCCGAGTTTCTTGCAAATCGGAGGAACCATAGGTATGTTTTTGCATTATCTTTTCTGTGTACGGGTCTTTTCGCAATTATATTGGACAACTAGCTTACCTTGGAAGTCACCGTATAGCTTTAAACTATTCTAGCGTACTATTTCATAACTGCCGCCGAACCATAACAACACATAACATGTACGTGTACTCGGTGTTTACACATAACCAAAAGAGTACTAATTGTATTCGCACAAATATTTAGTAAATTTTTAATTTATATTATCCATCTTTATTACGGTGCAGGAACCTAATGTGTTAATGGTAATTATTGAGGACCACTTGGACACCTGTGAAACGCGAAACCATGCGGTCGTCACTGGAAGCGCAGTTTGGAAACATGTTCGGGACACGACCTCCCTTCATTGGTGGCTTTTGTGTGAACGTGTGTTGCGAGGTAGTACTTACTTTTTATCTGTGATTTAACTATTGAGTACCGTGCATTGTAAAATATTATTTTCTTAAATATATTTATTTATTTAAAATTATCACATTGCTCTTACACAATGCATCCACGTATGTATGCATTGTCACGTGTCGTGGCTACGGGAGGAATGAATGAAAACACTGGAAAATAATTAGCGATTTATTAATTAATGATTAATTAACTACTCAAAGTCAGTTAAAACGAATTAAACTTAACGCTTTTCTTGAAATTACACCATTTCGCAGTAAATCACTCGTAAATGAATACTTTATTATCGCTGGGTAACACGTATTTAATATTCAATAGAACATTCCATCCAATTCCCACTCGTAATATTTATAGCATTTTTTTCAATGCCACTAAGGTACTTTACTCGATAATTCGCATTCTTTATCGCTTCGCAATTCACGATTGGCCACACTAGGTGTCATCTCGCGCGTAGTACGTGACCGATTTCGCATTGAATGAACTGTCAAACACGACAACTGTGGTAGTGGCCCAGATCCGCGCTATTTATATCCACAAACTGTATTATCAAACCTCCAAGATTTTTCTAGTGTTTAGGAGATGGTTCTCGTCGCTTCTAGGCTTTTCCAAGTGTTTCTCGAATGATGTACTTAGCTAACTCCAGAATGCGGTAGTGCGTTCCAGAATATAGTGGAAGGTCCTACAGGTTGCGAATGTTTCTGTACGAAAGCTCTTTTGCTAATTCATTACAGTATATTAATTATTAAACAATATTGTTGCCCATACAAGACGTGCTACCTCACCATAGGAGATAAAATCTCTTCCTTAGTGAGTAGGATTTTTAACACTATGAAATAATTACCAGGCAAATAATCATATAATTCCACTCGGAGTAGTGTCTATTTTTATCATGATTCTGATGTGTGAAACATACATTTATATCGCGAGGAGGTTGTGGAATATCTAGACAAATTAGTAAGGTTATCATTTAGTACAGGGTCTTAAAAAGTAGCAATACAAAGATATGCAATCGTTGCAATCGTTGCAGGTTGTGTGAACGACAGTCAATCAGTTTTATTAATATAGATATATTATATTGCGTATCGATCATGAAACTATTTCAATGATGTAGTTATTTAATATTGGACTGGACTACTGGACTTGTTTTCTCTTTTTAGTTTTTATTTAAAGATCACTTTTTACGCGGTTGTTTTTTTTATTTTTTTTATATTTATTTCGCATGTATATTTCATTTTTCATCGATATCGCAAAAAAACATGTATATTTAAACAAAAATGACGTAAAATTATCATTCCAAAAAGCCGATACCATGGCTATTACCACATTTTGATGTGTTTTATTTAATTTTAAAGTTCTGTACCTCTTAAAAACACCCATATCAAGCAACTCGGCGTATCTGAATATTACGAATTTTATTCCGAACCTAATAAGGTAAGCGTGTGTTACTTTTTTGAAGGACTAATATCTGTATATATCAACAATTCGCTTTTAAACTGATCCAATGTCATGAAGAATATATCCAGATTATCGTTACATTTTTTTGAGGTTCTATTCAGATACAAGTTGACGTATGTACAATAAGTGATTGTTGGTGTTTGTGTTCCTAGTCCTCCTAACTAGCGGTTCTTGTGCTGAGGCGGACTAGCTTTTTCCTATTTATTTTCTTTTTAAAATTCCTATGTAGTTTTTAGTGCACTTTTTAATTTGTCAGCGTCAATTTCATTCATCCGTGCTTTTAACTTTTTTTTCAATATTTTTCAAGGTTAAAATATGTTGTAGAGCTTAGATGCAAAATAAATATGACTTCTTTGACCAAAAGTTATATTTCTAATTTCCATTTTAGTGCTTCTCGTGTTATATGTCGGGGTTCTATTGTTTGTTTTTTTTTGTTTTTAAATTGTTGTAAAATAATGCTCTTATAGCTAGACCGCATTCAAAAGAATGTGCACAAAAATACGTGTGTTGTTACGATGCAAAAATGAACACAAAATAAGTTTTTCTAGTAAGTAAGGAACCTTTTTTAAACTAAAAATTATATATTTATTTAGAATATCGTATTGAGGCTTGTAATACGGGCTTTCTAGGTAACTTTCCCCCGCTATCTTCTTACCAGATAAAGCTAGGGAATGGTCTTTTGATTGTGGTTGACCTTGTTTTATGTTCGGAACGTCAAGACATTTGAAAATCTCTTTCGAAGGTGTTCTGATTGGAAATTTTAAAATAACCTTAAGGACATGACTGGATGACATCTCGCTCCATTTAATTAATTAATTTATTTATCATTAATATAGGGAAGAGAAATGACTTAAATTGGTATTATAAAACTTGGTTTGATATAAGCTTAGACTAATGCCATAATAATCTCTTTGTGATACCTCCATACTTACCGATGTTCTACTGATAAATCCGTATTAATTTAATATTTTACCAATTTACCGGCAATGCTAGATTTCTGTTATTTTGCAAGACCTGCGTTAAACTGTAGCACTGTTACCCTCCAAAGACGCTTTAGCTGAAAAGAAGTTGCGCCTTCAACTGCACTTTCATTCCAAGTGAGCGTTCCGCGTGGTTTTCTTTCAAAGTGAATTGAAATTTTCCTGTCAGGGTAGGAAAATCAATTTATATTTCAAGTTCACCAAATGAAAACAATAAATTGATGATAATGTTTATTTTACAGTATAAACACATACTTGAACGGTATAGGATTAAAAATGATAAAGACACCTCTTTCAACTGGTTCCATTGATTTCATATTATTTTTCTAACAAAGGGGATAACTTGTACCCAATTTGTACCCTTTACCAAATCATTTGGTTAAAGACAATGGGAACAAAGGATATCTTCGGTCAATGAACCACGAGGTAATATAAACAAGGAGTCGATTTGAAAGAGTTCGTTGACTATTAAAAATTTGCGTGGGTCACTCAATCCAATGCAGATCCCACATTTACATGTTTATCAAAAGATATTTATAACAGCACAATTCGAATGATCAACCCAGAAAACTGTTTACAAGAGGCTTACAGCTTTCTTTTTATCTATTATACAAGGACACAGCATTACTGTCGCAATAAGGCTTTTTTTCTTATAAAACACGTATGTTATATCCTAGCGGTAGGGTTTTAGGTGGATATTGGTTCATCCCCCTGTTGTTGGGCCTAATCCCTAATCCTAATTAGCTTGGATAACTAGCAAAGCAAAGACAAGTAGACGTAATTAATTCTGTCTGATCATCTTTTTGCGATAGTTTCGAAAATAAAAACAAGTCCTTTAACGACCCGGTAATTGGATAAATAACTCAGTACCTTGCACGGTACATTATTAAATATTTCTATGAAAAAAATACACGTAACTAAATATTGAAACGACAGAATATTCCGACATATTAAAATTTTAATAATATGATAATAATTGTTATAGGAATACTACGAGATGTATGTATATTAGAAATTCAAGTAACAGCTTATTTCAAAGTTATTTCAAAGTTCTAACTGTACGATATGGTGTACTCGTATGTATATAAGTCACAATTTTCATTATCTTTGATGATTAACATGTATACGTATAATTGTGTCTCATTGCTGGTAGCAAAAACTTTGCAGGTGAATTCTTGCCTTGATAATGAGTGAAAAATGTTCAAGCAACCGTGTTATATATATCATATATATTAAAAAATAAATATGAAAGAAAATTTCGTTACCCCTGCCTTCCTTTACTGTATTCACCCAGGAAAAGCCGTGAAGTCCTTATTATTTTTTTATTTTTTTATTCATCATTTTCTAAGGTTGTTCAACAAATGACATATGTAGTGGTTCTATAGGAAAGTGCTTACTCTGAATATATTTTTATAACTCTATTATAAAGGTCATCGCCGAGAGATTTTGTATGACTCTTGCAATTAAATTCTTAATATACCTATAGGGTTATTTGGAAAACATTAATAACGTTGTAGGATTGTATTCCTCCTTTAATTATGAGTCCGAAATGTTCAAGCAACCATGACCTAATTTCATTAGTAATGGAGATATGCAATGTCAACTATAATTACAGTAATTTAAATCGATTATGAAAAATTCATTCGCTTCCATACAACTCAAATAAAATGATAAAATCATTTTCAATTTTCGCAGGGTTTTTATCATTTTATTCGACTTGTATTAAATCAAATTAAATTTTCTTTATGGATATAAGTTTCTGTAATGATAGTTCAACTTTTTGCAAAAAATAAAAATTCAAACTTTGATGTTGCATATCTCCATTCTTCGGCGGAGCCTGTAACCGCTAGAAGATGCGTCCCCAGGTGGCGGATAGGGGAAAGCTCGCCAGATATGGAGGGCAGGAGGGAAAAAAAATCGCAGACCAACAGGCAGTAGCGTCTGACCCATAATGGGCGGCTACAAACAGCGCCTGTTCCCCATGTTAAGGGCGGCTGATTTAAAACTCACCAACCCGTCTGGCAAGCGTGGTGTTTTAATGCCAAACCCTTTCCAAATTAAATGAACCCGAATTCCAAAATATCTCCATAACTATCGATTAAGGCCAATGGTTGCTTGAATATTTTCGATTCATTATTAATGCAGGAATCCACCTGTAAGCTTTGTGCTCACTTTTTTCCTTTGTAACTAACTAACTAACTAACTAACCATCACGCCGTTTCCCCGCAGGGGTAGGGAGAGAGGATTGAACGCCACTCTCTACTATCTTTTAACTTTTGCTTCGGCCACATTCATACGTCTTCTCATACACATTCTACGGTTTTTGCGGCTTTTAACAGGGCCATCCTCAAATACTTGTAGTACCTGATCGTGCCAGGTCTTTCGCGGACGCCCTCTATTCCTGTCGCCTTCAACACTCGCCTCATATATTTTCTTAACCATCCTTTCCTCGTTCATATGTTCCACGTGACCAAACCACCTCAGCACTCCTTTCTTTATTCTATCTACCACACTACAGCCAGCATTGCATTCACTTCTAATTTGTTCATTCCTCACTCTATCGACCAAAGATTTTCCACACAAGCGTCTTAGTGACTGCATTTCCACCGCATTCATTCCTCTTTTGCCAATTCCAGGCTTCACTTCCGCTAGTCTGTTTCCTTTGTGATTCATCTAATTCACTTTAAATTTTATTGAAATATTGCTTTGGCAACGGTGCGCGTCCACGCTGAGCCACTGCCGCTGTGTATCTAATTTAATCCTGCTCGGACAGGAATTTGCCTCGTACTTGGTGACAAAGGACGCGATACTATGTGCGGCTCGTGGACTACCCGTGGCCGGTCTTCGCAGTTCGCCCGTTCAGCTCCAGGATGATTCAGCGGCTGTACAAAGATGAACAAATGAACCCATCATGCGATATCAGATGAATCCAGCCGCTGAAACGGTATCCGATTTGCGTCTGACGAAAAATCGAATCTTTAAACAAGACGTTTAAGTTTTTTAAGGACGAAAGTAGACGGAATAAGTGGGAAGGTGTCATGTGTCGCAAAGGAAGACTTTGCGAAGACGACAAGGTACTCGTGAGTGGCTCGTTATATTGAATAAATAAGCAAAATAGCGTGTAACAGATACATAAACAAGATGGAGGACTTTTTTTTAAATGAAGGTGTGTTCTAAGAACACACTTATTGGATTTCGTCCCCTGAGGGATAAGATAAATTATAAGTCTCACAGAGACGAAGTTATGAATATTATAAAAAATATGGAGGTATCATTACCAGCTGCAAAAATCTGTGAATACTGTTTTTATTAAGCTACAACATGTCAAGAGGCGAAATTATAGAAACGAAATATAATACAAAACACCCAGGCTTGAGTAAATCACATGGATTAATTGTGACCTCACCGGGAATCGAACCCGGAACCCTCCGTGTGAGAAGCCAGTGTCATGCCCACTGGGTTAAGAGGGCCGCCATTTTCTGTTAGTACTATTCTACTGTTCATGAAGAAAGATTACAGATATCTCTAGCATAGTCCATTCAAATAAACGAAAGATTCTCAGATATAGAGAATTTAAAAAAAAAATTGATAATATAGATAATAGTGGATGTTCTTACGACGAAATTGGTGAACTTTATATTGTATAGAGTGATCACTTAAGCCAGCTCATACAGGTTGTAAGCCCTGGGCTATCGTGTAAAAACACCACATATCGCTTCGTCTCTGTGAGACTTCTATAATTTATCTTAAGGAAGACTTTAATTTTTTTTTTAAATACTGCCTTATAAGCTTATAAGCATAATTATAGGATCAATGGTGAACTAAAAATAATTACATAATTTATTTATTTGCAATTCATTACCGCTGCATGCAAAGTATGTCTCGCAGCTAGTAGTAAAGATTCTTTTAATTTTGAATGAAAAATATCCCTAATACTTTGGGTAAAATGTTACGGAGATAAGATGATAAAATATATTTTCACCATTAGAAACTGCTGGTGAAAATATGCTTGGATATGATTTCACTGAAACGCCAGTAAAAATATAATATCACGTTTTTTATTTCTTACGTTTAATTTTTACTCCCCAATTCAAACCTGAGAATCAATTTTTCTATTAGGTGTGTAAGTTGGGTAGTTTTGTTAAAAAATATATTCTCTTCGTAATTAGCCTAATACATTAACGAGTATTTTTAAATCTATTATAATATGTGTGTATAGACGAAAAACTACCTACTGCAAAAGATCTCACGGTGCAACTACCTGAAAAATTAATTACAATTTCTCATAACCAGAAGTCCTCCCTGGATAACTCCCGTGATTGTCATCAGATTTCGGCCAAACTATCGTAAAAAAAATGATCTCGTTAGTATCTTTCCTACACTAAGTAACTTAAGTGATCCTCCATCTTGTTTCAAAATGATAGCTGTTCTAAAATTGCAAAAATCCGCAACATCGCATAAACGTTCAAAACACATAAAGGAAATGTACCTATTCGATTCTTGTACCACCAAGAGTCAGTCTATAAGAGGTTTTTTGTTGGAAATTGATATAATTAAAAACGAACTAACTAACTAACCATCACGCCATTAACCGCAAGGGTAGGCAGAGAGGATTGAACGTCACACTCTTCTATTCTGGCACACCACTTTTGCTTCGGCCACATTCATACATCTTCTCATACATCTACGGTTGTTGCGGCTTTTAACGGGGTCATCCTCAAACACTTGTTGTATCTGATCGGACGCCCTCTATTTCTGTTGCCTTCAACACTCGCCTCATATATTTTTTTAACCATCCTTTCCTCGTTCATACGTTCCACATGACCAAACCATCTCAGCACTCCTTTCTTTTTTATATCTACCACACTACAGCCAGCATTGCATTCATGTCTAATTTGTTCATTCTATCGACCAAAGATTTTCCACACAAGCGTCTTAGTAACCGCATTACTACCGCATTCAGTCTACTTTTATTCCTCTTTTGCCAATTCCAGGCTTCACTTCCATACATTAGGGTTGGCACTAGAACGCCATTATGTACCACTAGGATTGCTTCCTTTGACAGATTCTCATTTGCCATAATTGCATTTAGAGCACCATTAACTTTGTTTCCCGCAGTCACTCTCCTTTCGATATCATTAATATAACTACAATGTGTTTAAACTGAATTAATCGTCTGGTTGTAGAATATCTTCACCAAAAACATAATTTAGATATTCTCATCATGAAAGTTGGCTTTAGCATTGAAAAGATCGGCCAAGTAGAATAATTAAAGATTTGAGATTTATATTTTATAGTGAGCCCCTAAATATTTATTTACCCGAGAACCGGACAATTTATCGCTACGCCAGTGGTTCATTTTGTTTACAGCCTATAGACAGCAAGTACGCTATGTATACACGCATGACAGCAATCTAATCGTGCTAATAGATATTATCAATCTCTTTGTCAATTAGTATTGTACGCAAAGTCCCGACTGATTTCTTAATGGGGTATAAGATAAGATGGGATTCTATTAAGTATGGTCTTAAACGGGGTAATTGGATTTCTCCAAATGAATACTAAAATATTTAGGCATCCGTATTTTATATTGTGCACTAAAATCTTGAAATCAAAACGAGTCATTTAATGAAATTTATGTATGAAATGAAAGGAAAGCGACGCTGAATTCCGAACGAGAAGATAAGGTGCCCAATCTTTTGGGATATCTGAGCCACAGCACGCCTTATCATTCGTGTTTGTATACATCCGCATTCATCACGGTTTACTCAGTAGTTGAGTGGAATTTTTGACAGCAGTCTTTGTAGTTTTGAGTAGATTTTAACAAGTGGTACATGAAAAGTACTCAGTTTATTGTATTCAATTTATAATGATGAATAAAGTAACGCGATGGAATTATAATACAGAAGTCGGAGCGAAACAAAATATCTTATTGTTTTATACTCGCATAATACGTGGGGGTATAAAAGCAAAGGCAGACATATCCAAAAAATGTTTTGAATGCATTTACTGAGGATAACTAATTTAAAATCTAGTGAATTCTAGATTTTAAATTAATATTTTTACTCCCTTTATATTAACTCGTGGCATCTGCTTGCTTGCTTGCCGGCTTGCCGTCGAAAAAACTTTGGATCGATTTTTGACCCTTTTCCCGTGATCTAATCGAGCTGAAACTTTGCAAGCAGACACGTGGCGACGATCAAGAAGATCTATCAAATTTTCGTTAAAAAAAATTAATAATTATATTATAATTTCGTTTTTTTTGAAATTTTAATGTTTTTTTCAAATTGGAATCATTACAAAAGTTTGATTACTAGCAACGGCGGCCCGATAACGTCGCGGAATATTTTTTAAATTTGAATTACTCCGTCGGTATACATAATAGGTACTTCACTACAAATTCCGAAAATCTAAATTGACTGACAAGTGTTTTAAGAATTTAATCTTCAAAGCATGAAGTTTCTTATCAAAGCTCAAAACATCTGACATTTTAGAAATATATTAAATTACTGTAAGTTTAGTGTTATGTGATATGCTTTAATTCGTCTTTAATTGTTGTTATATTTTACAAAGAAAGGAAGTATTATAAAAACTTGTTTTTTATGAGTTATTTTTTTTACTATCCCTTCTAAAATCGTTTTTTCTTTAAATTTATATGCTAAGTTTCCTATAAAATCTCGAATTCAGCACATTATAAATTTGTAATCCTCGATGATTGCATTTTTTTTTATATTGCTGCCATTGCTTTTATAGCCCATATATAATAAATTTGTATTTATACTTCGATTACACATATATAATATGTATCGTTAAGCAATACTTAATACTATAAAAAAATTACTATCAAAATATTTTTCTTTCATTTCCATCTCATCTCATATTAACGTCCGTTCGAATTATGGTGTCTGTCGTCCTAAAAAGTACTTAAAAATATTATATTCATACATAAGACATAAAAATATATTAATATGACGATATTTATTTTTAATTGGCGTGAATCATCGGAAAAATTATTGACTGAGATACCAATATGGCCACAGTAACTATATAATATTACGAAAAATATGCGGCTATCAGTACATTAAATTTTCTGTGAATGACCTAAGGACATCTTTTGTTCAATTTTCAATCAAAATAGTTATTGTAATATATATAGATGAACGTCTGTCGGAATGAATGAGAGAGACAGGCAGTCTGAGAGAAAGAATGGATATAAATAGGGAGATGTCAACTACCACGCCGGTAACTTGTTAGCTATATGAGTATAGTAATTATATTGTCGCGTGAAGTTCATTGTTACAAGTCAATAAATTATCTTGGAAATTATTTTCGGTGGAGCCTGTAACCGCCAGAAGACGCATCCTCGGGTGGCGGATAGGGGAATGTTCGCCAGATATGGAGGGCAGGAGGGAAATAAAATACCTCTCGCGGACCAACAGGTAGTAGCGTCTGTTCCCCGTGTTAGGGGCGGCTGAAAATATACGCGCCGACCCGCATGGCAAGCGTGGTGCGTAAATGCCAAAAACCTTCCAAAAAGTGGAAGAGGCCTACATCCATCAGTGGAGGGAAAAAGGCCGAGGAAGAAGAAAAAGAAGAAGAAACATCGAGTTTATCTGAATCCCCGATTTCCTCCAAGTTTCTCCTGCTAAAGTTAAAGGACACAATTACCATCAGCGATATAATTATATGAACAACAAAAATATTTTTATGTAATATATGCTAGGAGATATCAAATTAATCTATTCGTCTTATTATATATTAAATCAGGAATATCTTTGATACAGCCATTATACTTTATTTTTTAGTGTAATCACATTTTATTGTGATTTTTTATTTTTTATTTTTTAGAGTTGGGAAGTCCGAGAGTTTTTTTGAATTATAATTAGTTGAATTATAAGGAGTTGCAATTTTACGAACAAAGTTCTGTGAAATTTAAAACCAAATTAATTAATCAATTAGAAAGACACACAGAAAAATCTAATCCACGAAAAAATATTTGACTACTACCGGGTTTTGAACCACGGCTCTCCTCTTTTCCTGGGCAGGCGCGTTATCCAATTAGGTACGCTATAGGAGCCTTGTATATTTTCGTGAATAAATCGACCTTATATGTAAGTCTAATTTATTAACTGATTAAAATTTATTGTCCATTTTTAGAGCAATCCACCTTTTCTGATATAAAATCTAATCGACGAAAAAATATTTTTTCGTGGATTAGATTTTTCTGTAGGTATGTCTTTCTAATTGATTAATTAAATGTTTTTTTATAATTAACGGCTTTGGTTGTGGTGTGTAGTTTTATTTACATGCTAGTGTAGTGGTTGTCTTGACGAAGAGACGGGCACGTCTCGAAACCGGTAGACTAAAAATCTCAGCAAATGATTATATATGCATACTAACATTTTTTTAAAATGCTTGATCAGTAAACTAATTCTTTTAATATTAAAATTATTGATAAAAGCACTGTATTTAATTGATATATTATCGAATAATAGTAAATATGATTTATTTTACCAATAATTCACGGAGTGAGTGTACCGTCTCACTCACAACTGCACGGATTGTGAGCTGCGAATGAGCTAGGAAGTAGAGACGAGCTTTCAGGAGATGGAATGTCTTCACCATTTTATTTTATAACCTTCGACGTTCTTGCAATGGGTCTTTTTGCAGCACATGGCACGTCGCAGCAAGGCGCTAAATGCACACTCGACGCGAATCGACGACATTTTTGGACGAAAAGTCTTCGTGGTCTCATTGTCCTGGAGACAAAACTATTGCCAGGCTTTTAAGTGACATTACGTGTCGAGTTTTGTGGGGATTTATTGGAAATGTTGCTTAGACGAACTTTTAATTGCCGATGTAGTCTGTAAAGGTCGACCAACAATGTGCGCACATACAGGGTTATTTGGAAAACATTAATAACCTCGTAGGACTACATTCCTGCCTTGATTGCAAATCAAAAATGTTCAAGCGGCCATGACCTAATATCAATAGTTATGGAGTTATGCAGTATCAAAATTTGCATTTTTTTATTCAATATTTCTGAATTATTTTTTACAGAACGTTGAACTATCATCACAGTAATTTATATTGATTACGAAAAAGTCATTCGTTTCAATACAAGTTAAATAAAATGAAAAAAGCCCTGCCGAAATTCCAATTGGAATTCAAAGGTTTTTATAATTTTATTTGACTTTTATTCAAATAAATGAATTTTTTATATTCGATTTATGTTACTGTAATGATAATCCAACGTTTTATAAAAAATATGTTAGAGGTATTGAAATAAAAATGCAAACTTTGATGTCACATATCTCCATAACTATTGATATTAGGTCATAGTTGCTTGAACATTTTCATTTTCGAACATCTCATAATCAAGGCAGGAATATAGTCCTGCGAGGTTATTAATGTTTTCCAAATAACCCTGTATATGTGGGTAATAGCGAGAGCATATTTCTAACGAAAATAGTATTTTATGCAAATATCAAGTAGATACCATAATGGGGTAAAAGAGAAGAGGGAAATGTGGTTTACGTTACCCGTCGGGTCTTAAAGAATGTGTACGAAAAATTTGGGTCAGATCTGTTAAACGGTATAGATTTGTATAGTAAACAGACAGACAGACATTGAATTTTATAGGCAAAGATATTCTAAAAAATATTCTAATGTAAAATATTTCGTATTTATGATGCATCATAATTTTTCGGCATGTTTTTATAGGTTTCAGAATTCTAACATGAAATTTGTCAATAAAATTCAGTAAATCTTGGATTTATGAACTGAATTTATGATTTTGATTCTTAAATCACAACCGTGTTGGTTGGGGACTTTTTCCCTGCAAACTTTACGTCACATTACTAAAAATATTATATTAAGCAAATCGATCGTTTTTGATCGGGGTTTAACTGTATGACATCCAGAAAATCAAATAGATATATTAATTGCGGGGTATAAAAGCAAAGGCAGCAATATCCAAAAAAAATAATGCGGTCATCGAGGATTACTAATTTATAATGTACTGAATTCGAGATTTTATAGGAAACATAGTGTATTGATAGGAAAGACGATTTTGGTAGAGAATCGATACATAAAATCTAGTACAATCTAATACATAAAATTTAGTACATTTTAAATTAGTAATCCTCTGTGACTGAATCTATATGTTAATTGCCCCACAAATGCCGCTCATAGTGCGTGTGTTTCCATTGCCAGCATAAAAAAAATCGTATGATTTTTTTAAAGAAACGAAGCTAACAGTTCATTTTAAAATTCATTTAGATATAATTTAATGTATAGAAATATTATATGCGTTATTTAATATTCGATTTACTTAAAAAATAACACTTATTGATTAGAAATATCGATATATATATTTTATTCAATAATTTTATTTTTAGATCTGATAAGACATTTCCATTGAATTTGACATTTGATTATATTATCTTATCTATAGGCATTTGACATATCCGATTGGAATTTGGAATGCCCTGACGCGAGTATTTTTTTAAATACATATATTCATATTTTTGAATTACAATATACATCTATATATTAACATTACATGGAAATGAATGCGAAACACATCTGAATGTCGTGTTTTGAGGTTAAAAATCCACTTATACAATACGCAAATATACATGCGAATACTGCAACCGCGTCATAATATTAGAGTTATTATTAGAGTTATAAAATCAATGTGTCAACCTTTTTTTTTACCATGTCCTGGTGTGAACTAAGTTGCTTTCTATTCAATGTGTTTCTATATTATAATATAGATAGTACTATACGCCATTAATTATACGCCAGAAATGTCTGTACGTCTCAGTCTCCGTCAAAAAATCTATTTGTATACAATAATTTCGCCGCGTCGCTCATCGGGTGCTTTAGTCCAACGGATAACGCGTCTGACTACGGATCGGAAGATTCTGGTTTCGAATCCAGCCAGTTTTTTTACGGTCGAGAATATTTTGTTTGTTGAAATTTTAAATACATTTTTTGTTTTGAACATTCATGTTTTATAATTTTATATTTAATTTTTTTATTATGTAACAAACCAAATTAATCAAAGAGTAATTTTTTATAATCTATATCTGTATATTAATAATAATTATAATAATAATATAATAATAATAATTTTTATTATAATTACGCTACCAATGTCCTTTGTTTCCGTCTCCGTACGATGATTTCTATTTGTATACAATAATTTTGCCATAGTGCAATCGAATTTTTTTTTACGATCGAGAATATTTTTTTTGTTGAAATTTTAATTACATTTTTATAGAAATACTGAATAATTGTGTTTGCTGCACAGCAAACACAATTGGCCGCGCGGCGGCCACAATAGACGCCCGCAGGGCCTAGCAGTAAGCAATCGGCGAAGCCGAAAGCCGATTTCTTTCCTGCTAGTTATTATTATTTTTTTAAATTTTTTGGATATTGCTTGCCTTTGTTTTCATGCCCCACAATTTATATCATTTTTTTTTTATTAATTATCAATTATCAATTATGCCCTTTTGGGTCAAGGACGTACAAGAGAGCCCTGTAGCGAGAGGGCACTCTGTTGAAGACGCTGCGGTATACGGTTTGTATAAAATATTAGTTTTTGTTTCATTACCTACCTAAATATATTATAATATCTCTTCATATTACGTTATTAATTTTTGTGCCATGCATAGTAACAACTAAAACTAATGTGACACTTATATATTTGTTCTACTTTTAGACAATTCTCTATAAGAAATCTTTTTTAATTGAATTAACTTTTCTCTGAACACAAAATCCATTTTATGTCAAGGAAATAATATTTCCTCCGATAACTTTCTAACAAGATAATGCGATAAAGCGCGTTCTTAGCCTTCCATTATTCTTCAGTTTGGTTTGGGCTCAAATAAATGATTCAATTAAATAGATCTTTTAAATCAAATTGAACTTTAAGTCAGTCAGCTATAATCGCATTATTTATAAACACGACGACCGAATTGCTGAAACCTTTGACAGTCACCGTACATTGGTGTAGAATTTCTGTAATACATTATGGCGTTATGTAAAACAACGTTCCCCGCTTAGTGCGATTTCTTAAAAGTTTATGAATTAGTTTATTTATTAATACTACACGCCCTGAATTGAATTTTGCCGAATCGGGTGGTTAAAGTGTAGGGCCGATATGGGAGCTATTTCTCATAAAATATTAGTGTTTGGTGTACCCTCTTTACTGAATTTTCCATGACATAAATTCAAATTTTCAAATTCAAATTCAAATTCAAATTCAAATGTTTATTCAATGTTCAATGTTACAAATGTTTACAGTGTTTACAAAATTAAATTAAGATTTTTCATTGTTGCTGAGTGTCTTGGCAGCAAGTAAACACTAAATTGATTTGACGCCCTGCCTGCTACACTAGTAATTTACTGTATTATAGCAGACAGTGCTCTTCCAGTTGTATAATGTTCAAGAATATTTTTATTTTTAAAAAAAAAAAATAGAGATGCGAACACGGAATTCGTGTCACATCAATATTCTTACTATTTTCAAATTAAGCTAAACGCTTGTGCTATGAAAATAGGACTAACTTGCTTGTCTGGAGTGAGATTCGAACCTGCGACCTTTGGATCATGAGTCCTAACCACAAGACCAACAAGCTACTATTATATATATTTATATAACATTTGTATATTTATATAACTATTATTTATATAACATTTGTATATTTATATAACTATTATTTATATAACATTTGTAAAGCACGAAGTATTCGAATAGCATAGCTATATAAGTAGGTACTTAAGAAAATTAATAACGTAAAATATGAAAGTACATAAATAAGAAAGAAAATGATAAAAAACGAAAAAATATCAAAAAGATAAATATAATAAATAAAAGATTAAGTATTGAGCCAAATTATAAAAAAAGATAACAAAATTTGTTTGTTGTATGTGTATTTGTACCAGCATTAAACATATGAACAGAACTATATTGATTACCTAGGCGGTGCAACCTATGTATATGCGAAAATAGCGACGCCGAAAAACACGAAGCCAACCGCCCAGGTACTCTGTAGGTAAACATTTGTAATAACTCAGGGAGTCCAACATATCGTTTATTATTTTATACAGATAAATTAAATTTAATCATGAACTAATGAAATCATTAATTTATGGAGTGCAAGTATTTACTATAGATGTTCTTCATCTTCCACTTTTATAGTAATAATTGACTTGGGGCTTGGAGTTCGTATTTACAGTGGTTTTCGAGTTATCTCTAATATATTTTTCCTGTTTTAGCTTTTTTGTACATTGTATCACCGTGTTGTTAGCTCTGGGGATTTTGAGCGTAGTTTTCTCGTGATATCATTACTTGGCCATATCAACAGGGGCTTCTTACGGTTTTATAAAGGTTCTTCCAAACCATGTGAACCTTTTTAATTTGTTCGTTATTTATTTACCATCCAGTGCTCTAATTCATTATTAGATGTCAATTAATTAGAAGAACCGATCGAATTTTTACAACGACCACATGTAAAGTAAGAGATTTGAAAATTTTATTTATGGAGTAGCCGCGGAGTCACACGTGACGTAATCGTATCAAATTTACAAGAGTATTACGTGCGTAAATTTCAAACTGATAGAGCCAGTTTTTAGTTACGTATTGTGAAGATTACATATACTTGTTTGTGAAATTTGGTGTAAAAATAGACGATCGAAATTTAAAGCAGTGACACCTCCTGGTCTCAGGGTAAAAAATAGCGTTATAATATTTTAACAAAATGGTAAAAAGAAGAAATTGCGCATTGTCTGAACACCTTGTATTGTCACTTTGGAACAACACTATGGATGGCTCTAGAACAGCTCCGAACAGAACAGAACTCTGGGATTATCTAAAATATTCGGGAAAGGCCTGGAACAGCCTAGAAGTGACGGGAACCTTCTTGAGATTTCGAAAGACCAGCATGTCGCGTATATAAGGCAGCACCACGCTGCGTAATAAGAGTTTGTTTTGACATTTCTAGGTGAGCGCGAGACGATGGCCGGTGTTCCCAGTCGTGGAATCACGGAGCGACATAATATCAAGCGAAATAATCGAGCGAGTTCTTACCGATGGTGAGCGGTTAAATAAATGCGATTACTATGTGCGAGAATTCGATGGAATGTTCTAGCGAGTGATGAATAAAGTATTTCCAGCGATAATTAAGTGCTCATAGACGAGTAATAAATTGCATAATATTGTGATTTAAAGAAAAGCGTTCAGTTTAATTCGTGACTTTGTCCATTTAATAATTAATTAATCAAAAATTAATAAATCGTTAGTTAATTTCCAGTGTTTTCATTTGCCTCCTAAAGCAACGACCCGTGAAAATATATTAAGACAATAAATATTTACACACTTATTTATTTATGTATTCAATATTTGTATCATAATAGCTTAAATATTCGATTGAATTGAATATTTGGATACTTTGTTGGATGCGAAAGAAATATATTTTCACTGACTTTTAAAATATTATTAGCACTCGCTATATATAATACTCGTATTCATCACATCAAAATCAATGAAGCGTATAATGTTATCTAATAGCGGCCAAGACATGATTGTTTTGATAATGCAAACCAATTAGATTAGACCCAACAGTGCACTCACTGTTAGAGAGTTTCTAGCCAAATAAGTGATTACCCGATTAGGTAATCCCGCTATTCACTTGACTTAGTTCCTGTGATTTCTGGAAAATGAAAAACTGCCCTGGAGAGACGAAGAGTTATTAACCTAACTAATATCATCCCAATAATAATAATAATAATAATAATAATAATAATAATAATAACAATAACAATAACAGTAACAATAACAATAACAATAACAATAACAATAACAATAACAATAACAATAACAATAACAATAACAATAACAATAACAATAACAATAACAATAACAATAACAATAACAATAACAATAGCAATAGCAATAGCAATAGCAATAACAATAACAATAACAATAACAATAACAAAAACAATAACAATAACAATAACAATAACAATAACAAAAACAATAACAATAACAATAACAATAACAATAACAATAACAATAACAATAACAATAACAATAACAATAACAATAACAATAACAATAACAATAACAATAACAATAACAATAACAATAACAATAACAATAACAATAACAATAACAATAACAGTAACAGTAACAATAACAATAATTACAATAATAATAATAATACTAATAGTAATAATCATAAAAATAAAAATTAATAATTTCGTCGTCTATTCTTTTATAAATACCTTTTTATTTTTAATTGATGTTTTAATTTTTTTATTCTTTTATAAAAAAATCTTTTATAAAAAAATTTTTCCTATTTTTATTTTTTATTTTTTTCTATTTTAAATAAATATTTATTCTTGAGGAACCAACATGTAAAATTTCTGTCACTTTTGACGGCTTACAGCTAGTTATAATATAATTATATAATACTACATTTTAAGGCTATTGCAAAATAATTCAAGTGATAATATGTATTTTTCCGCGAATATATGCGAACTTTTATCAATTAGTTTCAAAGTAAACTAATCACATTCCCATTGCCATTTTATAATTTATCAATCAACCAAATAAATCAAAGCCTTTTGCAAATTGCTTTCCGATTTAATAAATTGAAAACTATGAACATTTTATGAAGAATATTATCGAAAGATTTAAATTGAAAATGCCAATTTAATTATTTTCTTTCATCTCAGACGCAAATATCTACAAATGGGTTTATAAAAATATTGATGTTTTGATTTGTAAGACTTCTGATTCAAGGGTCAAATATAATATAATGTACAGATATTCTTATACACCCAGGTATTAATAACTGGTTTCTCAGTGAGTGAATTTGTTCGCAGATAAAAAAATTATAAAGCCACCAAAATAATGATTTTTTACGTCTCATAAAAAAACCTTCAATATATATTTAGAAAACTGATTTATGATAAAACCAGAGTCGAACCAAGAGGATAGTAAATTGAGCAACTACAGAGAGCGTCTCAGAGCTGATTATTATTAATAATTATTAATTATAAGATTTTTTCTTTTAACTGGCATTTGCGGGGGCAGGCCCAAGGGCGTGGCACTCTCTTCCTTTCATGATAAGGAACAGTGCATCACAAACAACTTTTTGAAAAATCATTTCCATAAGTTCGCAATGTTAAATTTTAAATTCTAGTGTGCCTAGGGCTAAAAAAAAATTATGCGAAGCCGAGGTGAAATTTTTACGAAAATGGCGCTTTACAAATTACCTGTTTCATTATCATTATTACTTTTGACCATTGGCATACTATCGTAACATGTTTATATTGGTGTAATGTAAACATCAGATTACCAATCTTTGTGACATACTCAGGTTAAGTTATGTCGGAACCACTCTTGCTCTCAAAGCCGAAGAAATATTGACATTCGAAAGATGATTGTTTCTTACAGAATATTCGTACACGAAGGCAGGAGCGGATTTATAGTACGGGGGCTAGTCTCGCCATTTACTTTTTCTTTGGAAAAAGGACTCTCGCAATTTATTTGTGTATGTATATAGTGCATAGCACGAAACTAAACGAGAAAATATGTTACACATCATTTGCGACTCAATTATTTTAATATTAAATGGAAGTTCACTGTAAAATTTATCATACATAATAATATCGTTATCTGTCCGTCTGTCCATCCGTCCGTCTGTCTTTCCCGGTAGCTTCGTATAACGTCCGTAATTTCGTTCAAATTCACGGCTAAAAAAAAATTAAACGGTCGAAGATGGGGCTAGAACCCCGGTCCACTAAATTCAAACCGGCCGTTTCATGCATGTTGCTACGACCGCATCTCCGTATAATGCAAAAAATGCTATCAATATATACTACTAGGGCTTAGTAAAGACGCGAATTAATGCATGGCCGTATACTGTCAAATTTCTTTGGTTTTTGTTGTCTATATATATATATATATACTAGAGATCCAGAATGGCTTTGCTCTTTACAGTTTTGTTTTTATAGTGATAAACTAGTCATATATTCTTAGATATTACATTTAATGATTTGGTGAAAGGGACAAATTTGATCTGTGGTAAATGCTTAAAGTTGTAGCAGTCATCAATTACAGTTACAAGGTCGCACGAGGCGACCCAACAATAAACGCTGACGCGACCGCTTCCCTTCAAAGTATCGACTCGCTGAGGAAAACATTGACAATTCGCGGACGAGTTCAGGAACCAATTCGCTGATAAGGCGATATTCCCAGACGACAAAATAATCGTATATGAGCTCTGCCCTCTTCATACAAAAGATCACCCAGTCTCCGATACAATACAAAGTAACTACACAGAGTTATACCGACCAACGTCTCGCTGCCGGTGGAGGTCAGTATCTACGTCGAGAATTGATCTCCGCCAACATTACAACTACGTCCCGCTGCACATCAGAATCTACGCCGTTACGTCACTTCTGCTCGAGTGCCGAGTAAAGCCACTATTACTAGGGGACAAATTGTCCCTCAACATCACGCGCGGCCTAGAGTCTACATGACGCTACAACGTCGCGCGCAACATAGCGCGGCATTTCTAGTTGCCGCGGCAACGATGCCACGCGCACGGTTCCGAGCGAGCGCACGGGGACATCGTACCGCGCGTCAGTACCACGTGGTATGACAACGTGGCAACGGTATGACACGTGGCAGGACAAGCTAAGACGCATGCGCTACAGTTACATATGCTATATGATATGATATGAAACAGAATTCCGTAATATTGTGTCTTGCTTGGTTATGGAAGACCCGATCATTTGTCATAAATTTTCAAAATCAGTTGTTGTCATTCGAATGAAATTGACAAATGATCCGTCAGACATTCGAATATCGCTTCTTTTCCTTTTCAGTAAATACTTTCGTACCCGCCTTCTTTTTCTGCTCTTACATTTCGATAAACTCGTTAGAATAAATAGATACGCAACACTAATCATCATAACCCTTTTGGGCGATATTTCCGCGACAAGTGATATGTGAGTCCCGGTGTGTACACGTCAAATGACCGCGTCATTGTTCCCGTAACATGAGCGTAGATGTTGAAGCCGCGCGGAATGTTACGCGATTTGTTCTCTAGTGAATACATGGCTTAACTGACTATGGACAAAAGAACGACAAAGCAGAGTTACGCACTCACTACGTCCCGACCTTCAAGAAGCCTCTACCACCATCATCAACTTTCCCTGTTCACCCTGAGCAGAGTGAATAACGAATCAATATTAAATAAATGTGTGGGATATAAAGGATAAATAATCGATCATTGGAGATCACTGTCATCATCTATCTACACACGCACCACACATACATCTCTATAAGGTTAGTAAAATATTTCACTTGATAACAATTAATACTGAAATGGCCAACATTGCTGAAAAGTTAACCATTTTATCATAGTTATACATTTGATGATATTTTAAATACAAAAATGGTTGATATAAGATCCTTGATAATATCCTTAAAAGATAGATAAATGCTGCCACTGACTTTTTGGGAATAATTTACTTTTACACAATTATTTCCTACACGATTTTTTTGTATCTCTAACAGATTAGGCAGCGTTCTCCACGAGTGCACTTACGCGGCAATTTTTTTTTCCGACTTGATTCATTAATACCATTAATGCTCAGTTACTACATATGCTGGAGTAACTTTTAATACACATAAATCTTCTTAGAGAAATGCCGACCATAACAATAAAAACCGCATACAAAACCGTTCAGTGATTCTAGAGATTAGCGCGGTCATACAGACGGACAGACGTTTGTCGGCGACTTTTAATACTATGTATTGATATTTTTGGAAAATTGCATGTCTTCTAAATACATTATCTATTTTCAAAATCACAATTTCTCAAAATATGCTTCACATGTATTAAACATCACACGTACCTTTTTTCTATTAAAAAGACCAAGAGATGATATTTCCCTAATTTCGGCCCTGGAAGAACCGTATTTCAAGACGCTGTATTTTGATAAATCTTATTTCTAGGTAGGTACAACTGTTATTTGCTTATTATGTGAAATCGAATGTAAAATTTTTTCAATGAGGGAAGCAAATAATTTATTTTAGCGACCCTAATTTACATTGAAGGTTTGATTTGCAAAATAAATGTGCGTACTCGTATTTATTCAAATCAGCTTTCAAAATAAATACACTTTGAATTTATTTAGCGAAGAATAATCAAATAAAATGAATATTTACCTACTAAAAGGTACCTATACATTCATAATTTTTTATTTATTTATTTGGCTTGATATTCCATCCATAAACATAAAGATATTTTTTATTTTACAATTTTAGAGATTTAAAATTATTATATTATTTATTGAATTGGCGTTAACTTTGTGGAATGATATTACAATTATATATCAATATATCTGCAGTTGTCGAAACTAGTCGTGTATTCCTAAACTCATTAGTGGTCTTTGACAAGTGATATATTGATATATAATTTACAATTATTGATTGCATATTACATTTTGTCTTGGGTTTACACTCCATAAAATAAGCTAGTTGCTCATGCTTACGGAAGGAGTTTAGAGAAGGTTCGTAGTTCGTGGAACGAAAGAGCGCTCGGTGGTTTTGCTGATGTTTATTTCTCTCAGAGATAAGCTCCGGGTGCCGATAAAAGTGTACAAGTAAGGCAACAGAGTAATGAAATGACTGACTGACCGACTGATGCAATGTTCAGGGGTATCGTTTATAAAGTTCACTGACTCTTTGTTCCCCTTCCAGCCAGGAAACCATATCGCTGACCGATGAGCTTTGTCTAGTGAATGTCTAGTTCACAACTGGAGATACTTAGGTCAGCAAATCCAGATAAATAAAACAATTGGGCAACGGAAATTGGGCTGCACAATGTCCTCTGGCACAACGCTCCCAGGTTCAGCGGATGTAATTTCCGTGCTGGTAAGACTGCTGACGCTATGCAGGTTATTACGCTACCTAAAAGGGGTGGGGTAAAAGTGGTGGGGAATATGTTTCCTGTGTTACCCCTAAACAATAAGTATGCAAAATTTCGGTCAGATATGTCAAACAGTATAGATTTTTATAGAAAGTATATCAAGGGGAAGGATGGAGTAAAGACCGAGGGGGTAACTATTGCCTATGTTACCCGGTGGGTCCTAAAGCAGAAGTATGCAAATTTGGTTAAGATCCATCAAATGGTGTAGATTTGTATAGAGAACAGACAGACAGACAGACATTGAGTTTTATAGGTATAGACATACTACGGTTAAAATGTCTAGTATTTGTTAAATAAGGTTTACATACCTGCGTTTATACATTTCTTTTCAACAAGCAGCAAACGAGAAACGGTGATCGATCAAAAATTTTATGATGTCGACATGAATAAAAATTTTCATATTGCATAGCTAGTAAATCCAAAAAAAATTTAAAACATGATTTTATACGCTTTTTTGAATACATTCGTAGTCGATTTTTTAACATTACCTATGCTGTATCCAAATATCTAATATGTTGTTTTAATGTTTAAATCCAATTTTCGAAGGTGTTTTTCAGCTGTTTCTGTGGCTCTTGCTGGTGAATGACGTGATTATTACCACAGTATACTAAGAACAGTAATACGTCTTCATACAAACTGGCCGCTACCCATTAGAATGTGTGCGTGCGTGCTCGGCGCCGTGTACGCACGCACTGTGACGCACACATTGACATAGAATATGGGGGCACAAGGCGGCGGCAGTAAGGGCCGTGCCTTCGGTGCCATTCGCGCTCGCAGCCGCCGCTTTAGAAAAAAATGCGCTTCCTGAAAAAAATGCATTTTTTTATGTTTGTGGTGCTTTACTAAAAAGGTGTGTTGATTATCACAAAGACTGTGAGTATTTAAAAGTCTACGTTGATGTTAATCAGCGTTCTCGCAATTTAAGTGCAGAAACTAGGTATACTAATTACAGAAATTTTAGGGTTTCGTGTCTACCTTATGCGTCGGAATCTCAGACGCTACGAGTTAAAAGAAAGGGAGTAAAAATAAAGTGACGACCCTAGCGTAAATGCAAGAGTAGGCTAATAACTCGCCGACAGGCCGGAGATAAACTACTGTTCTGGGTATACTGTGTTATTAATTTGTTTCACTCTCAGAGATTCAAGAGACAAATTTGAGGCCGGCAAATTAATAAAATAGGAGAAGCCGTAGCCATACCCATAGAATTCTAGCCATAGCCATAGATTAAGGCTACAATTTTCAGTCGTCCTTTTTATAAGATAATGATTATTTAATTGATACTTGCTTCCCAGATTCCTTAATTTTTATTTTTACATTTTTTGCTTGTATACACTGCACGCCACTAATTTAGTTTAATGCTTTTAACTTTATATTTATTATTTTTTTAATTCGTGATTTTCCACGAAACCAAAGCGATGCTTATACATGACTAGACAAAATTAATCTCAGAAGTTTGTGTATCTAGAATATCGGTAGAAAGTTACTCGACCACATCTACTTTGTTAGCACTTACTTGATTGATGAAGCAAAATACAATTAGTCGGATGTTTAAGGAAAATGCTTTCACAGTTATATTTAATTAAGGAAAGCCAGGATTCAGCAAATAGGAGAAAATCAATTTTATCCATTAATTTTATTTAAATACAAATTGTCTCGACACGTTTGTATGATTTTCTTGCAATATACAATTGATTTATAATGCTGCTGTTTTTTTTTAAAAAGTACCTACATAACCAGACGTGATGTAATCAGTCGTGGATTTTTGCTCTATTGGGAACATTTCAAATCTGACGAACTACACGGAAAAAATTTAATATTGGCCAGTTTTAAAAGAGCAATATAGCTGTTTTGGTAATCTGTGGATGAAATGTTTGTTACGTATATGAAATGACAATGTTTTTCATGTGCATAGTTGATATAATTCATCAATAACGACGGGAAATCAATATTTGTTATACCTTTGTTTATTAAATACGACGAATGTCTACTATAAAACAAAATGTCTATTCTTTAGGAACTCTGTACAGAGAAAAATTAATACATAAGAATTAAACCACATAATGCAATATCAACGGAAGAATATTAAGACTATTTTTGAACTTTAAAAGTGTTTAAAAGAAAAATAAGAATGAAAGTAAAATATACCATCACGAGTCAAAGTTATTATTACGGTCGTTAGACATATTTAACTGTATAAAAGGTTACGGATATTTTATACGAACCTTATGTTTTTCGAGAGAAAATTCTCGACGTTTCGTTGAAGTCGTATTCAACGTCATCAGGAGAACGACCTGTACCCGCGGAGGTATAGGGCGGACTGATGAATGTTTCCGTTTCCGGGGACGTAAATTATATGCACTTTGTTGTGGAGTGTTCACTTCTTCTACGACAGAGGTCGCTAGTGTGCAATGTGTACTGATTACGCCGGCGGACTTTTTGCGACGTCTCTCAAAGGTTGAATCAAGGTTGTGAGAACAGGGCGCCAAATACTTGATAGTTTGTAACTGTCATCTCCGTATACCCAGATTAGTGAGGGAGTCCATTGAAATATACAAAAATCCGAATTTCAATACAGATGTTTTATATATCTTCGTATTTTGCAACCATCCGAGGACTTTAAGGTGTTCAAATCAGGATACTAATCATTAGGATATAAATATTATCAGTGCAGTGAATGTAAATTAACCTTAAAATCTTTGTTAGCATTTAAACCTTGACGAATAAAAGGATTAATTTGTAATAAATGATCCGATCCAGATAACTTGTCACACACCGTGTTAAGCAAGAAAATATAACTTTTGTATCACGATATCATAGGGTTGCCGCCCATAAGGCAAGAAAATGCCACCCTTATATTGTGTCAAAGCAATAATTGACAAAGTGTTGTATTTTAAGGATGTTATCAATTGAAATAAAAAGCCTACGTATGACATAACGACACGACCATAGATTATGATTAAAATTATTTAAAACATAATTATGTTCATTATTATTTATGGAATCGGCATGATCATTTAAATGGATGGAATTAAATCCCATGTTTTCTATATTTGAATGCAGTAACTTTAATATTTCCATTGAGATTTACCATGAGAGTTCCTGTCACTCTCGAAACTCGAGTAAAATGATATAAAATTTAACTCAAGTAGAGTATAAATAGTTTTAGATTATCTGCCTTATTAGGTGAACATTTGTTTCAAGGCAATTGTAAGTAATGGTGATTGTAGGATACTACATTATTCATGCGTTGTTATGGTTTATGTGCATAAATAAATATATATGTTATTAAATATTAATTAAAGCACGTGGCGATAGAAAAGAAAGATAAATATGTAGAATTACCTATTTTTACTATGAAACAGGGAATCGGATAAATAGTATTGTCAACATTTGTGATCAGTTTGAATAATTAATAATCGTTCGGAATCCTTAGAGCCAATTAGACACATTATTACAGACTCCTTGATAATTTCACTTCTTCTTTCTAATCCATTATATAAAAAGATTGGGAGGAAACTGACATTCCATTGACCGAATTTAGTTTTCATTTTTGGTAGGGTTATGTCATGGCAGTGGTGTCTTATTGAATTTTTTTCAAAAGCGAGTTTCGTCATATCAAGCAAAGCATACCTACTCGGGGAATAAAATGTCAAATGGATACCTAAACTATTTAGTTTAAAATACGTAAGTTGGATTTTTGATCTTTGATAGCAGATTCAAGATAATATTTTCCCTATGTATGTTTTACTCAATTGGATGGAAATAAAAAAAAAATACTTATTTATAACGTTCTCATATTTGTGCATTAAATTCTCAATAACAAAATGCCAAAATATTTTTTGAACAAAATTATTGTAAATAGTGATTTATATTCATATAACACCAGAAATAGGAATAGAATAAGATTAGCATATTCGAAAAAAGTGTACACAGAATTGTCTAATGTACAGAGGTGTAAACATATATGATGAGGTTGCAGAAAACGTGAAGAACATAAATAAGATGAATGAATTTAAAAACAAATGCTATAATTATTGTAAAAATAGTAGAGAATTGTAGAGCATAAGATGTCTTATTTATTATATTATAGATTGTACCATAGATTAAATTAGATGTAAATATGTAGGTTATTATGGATACTACATTAGTAATACATTTTAGAATGTAAAGTTTAAAATACTAGTTAATACTTAAGTTAATTAATATTACAGGAGTGTAATATTAATTAACTTAAGAAATAAATACATAAAAAAATTACTTAGAACATTCGTTTTTTTGGATTGTATGAACATTTTTGTTGAATTCAGGAGTTCTTAATATTTAAATTTTCCGCCCCAAGAAAGTGCCGCCCTAAGGTTTTGCCTGGTTGGGCGCGGCCCTGCGAAGATGGCGCCACAGTGTGAGATGGAAGCTTGACACCGAATGGTGTGTACCGCACCACTCCTCACAGTCTGAACACGTGACTCGTCTCGGAGAATATCCATTTCATAATTGTTTTTCTTTAACCAGCACTTTGGCATTGTTGCCGCACAAGATTTTGCCTTGTCACTGAGATATTAAACTAAAACAATTAGTATCCCATAAAATACATCGCTTTAAGATGGTTACGCGAAACTAATCCATCTCATGAAGATATTAAATATCCATGAAGAAGAGAGCGCAGAATACGATTATTGAATTCGTTAAAGCTACTAACGTAATTTATATCTTAACTCTATTAAATTTAAAGCATGGGCGGATATATTATGACGCTAATGAAGGTTCAACTCCAGGTTCTTAAATCCCGAAGGGGCCCCGAAGCATTTTTAGTTCACATTCTTAAAAATGTTGGATATGCTGTACGCGGAGGGATTTTTGAGAAAAAAATTATACAGTAATTTAATCACTTGAATTTTAATTTCACTTCACAATAATTCACAAATAATTTCATTTGAAATTCGTTTCTTGCAAGCGTCTTCAATTTTGACTTCATATTTTTTACTTTTTGCAATTAGAATCAGGCATTTTTACATTTCTTCAACCTCTCTTTTACTTCGCACTCCAAATCAAGAAAATGGACTTAAAACCGTATACATGTTATGTATACTTGAATTATATTTTATATTTTACTACTCGAGTTTAGAGAGTATCAGAATCTTTCGTCACAGGTTAGGTATTCCTACCGACCACATTTAAATACAGAAATATTTTTTACATGGATTAGGTGGGAATACAAATAATTAATTGACTAGAAACTGACAAAAACAGCCAGAATTACTGGTATAAAGGTGGTTCAAACTAGAATATTGAGAGGAAGAGAAGGTACAATATTTAGCAAAATTTGTATTGCTAAGCAAATTAATGCCCGTGATCAAATTTCTTTTAATTTACAAACTTACAAAGTTATTCATTTAATTACCTTTGTACATGACGGGTGCATATAAAGATTATTAGTCTTGATGTGGTTAGTGAACTCAGAAAAGTTATTATCTGTTTGTATGAAACGACGTTGCTTTTTTAGTTTAATGTTGGGATTTCAAGAAGTTTGACCGTAAATATATCGGTCAAACTGATGTATTTACTATTACAATCTCCACACGAAATTTTATAATCTCCACTGTTTTTTT